>JAVMSB010000014.1:0-226192 GCA_031761475.1 Penicillium pancosmium | reverse complement strand
CTATTTAATAACCTATAACTGTTTAACAACTATATTGAAGATATAACTATTTCAACCCTATAAATATTTGTACGAAAACTCTACAAGGCCATTGTCCTTTTTATACAACTATATTATTAAAAAGTTTGGTCAGATTAGGATTTTCTAACAGTTGTTAAAATACCGATTTTCCAGCTAAGTATATATTATTAAACTAGTAGCTATGCATCGAAAACTTTCAATCATTGTATAACAAGATATCATTTCTAAAGCGAAGTACTAATAGCAACCACAAACCAGGTGCTATGTTTTTTGTGCTTATGTACATGAGAATGACATTCGTAGTCAGGCTTCGGGAATAGGCCATAACACAGTTTGGGCTGACTGAGCCGCAGGTCCGAGGCTTCTCAGGCCTCAGTAATACTGTAGCATCGTCGGGATCACCGTGGAGAAGAATCGCGTAGTGTTTGGAGGTGAAACCGCTTCCAGGGTTGAGACAGACGCCAATAATATCTAAACGATTTTTTACACTTCATCGAGTACTATTCCATCCGGGGAACTCGGGGAATGGACAGCTGAGTCTTGATGTTCCCGAAACTTGGGCTAAAATATCCAACTGTAACTCCCACTAGTTATGTCCGGTCGGAACCCGTCCAAGCGCCTGTGGCTGTCAAAAGTACCCGCAGGCCTGGTTCATGCAATTATAAATGGGTACATGAGCAAAGTCAAAAAGACCAGCCTCATCACAACGCCACCAGGCCGTTCCGGAATGGGCTGATCCCAACGGAATACAAGGATTGAGACCCGTGGACTTAAAATTTCTCTCTCAGGGGCCGAAGATAAAGGGAACTAAATCCTATAAAGGATGGACGTGTATCCTATATACAATACAAGCCTGCCCTTTCAAGGTAGGTGGCTTCTCTCCTTGAGTCTACAGCCACATTGGCTATGCGGTATGCACATTTTGCTGAGCACTGATAAATTCCACTCTATGAGAACAAAAGAGAAAGACTTTGACAGTTAATTTTGACTTCTGATTGTCCACCAGGTAATGATCCATATTGTGGGGTGGAAACGTCAAGACGTCCGTGGTAAGGTTCGTGGTAAAAGGCAGAGTGGTTCTACTATCGTATTTAAGCCTTCACTCTTGGCATAAAGTCCAATTCTTGTTTTCATGTGAATATTGTTTGTACGAGTATATGTTCTGGCAGAACAGGGCGAGACAGAATGACATTAGTTACCTCCTGTGTATGCGTAGCGCAAGGCTTCTACTTGAGGGACATGGTCGCTAAATTACCTTGGAACTTGATTCGAAAGGTTTCAGTAACCAAAACACCCACTCGACCTGCTATAGTGAGCCAAGCTATCAAATGTTGGACTGGCAAATGCGAACTATGCTTCCCACTGAAAGTGCCCCAAGCATTTGTGCGCACTTGAGAATACATGAAATCATTGTTCGCCTCATCAATACACCCACTAGTGGGAGGGGTTTGGGCGCTACCTCTTAGCGGGGAACAGGAGTGGGATCGCTCACGCTCCTAGTAACCGGGATTTGCTAACGCCTTGTGGCGTCGGTTTTATCCCGCCGACGTGTCATATTGTATTGCATGAACCGGATTGTTAGCAAGTATGTATGTAGGAGTTCGTGGACGGCCCGGCGCACAGGCCGTGAATCCGTGCGCTGCAAATCCTCGTATTTTATCCGATCAAATATTCTATAGCTGATTCGCTGTCTTTCTCATGGACTGGCTCTTCCATTATTCCTACGCAAAAGAAACTGTATACGAACATGCTCTTATACGAATTAAGTGTAGAATGGAGAGAACTTTATCTGCGCGGGCGATTCGGGACATAAGCCGAATTGCTTTAGCGAACTGAACAGGGAAATGGGTTTGTAAATTCTCATTATTCAGACATTATGCACACACACCGAAGGACTACTCGTTGCAGTCAGATGCAAGATAATCCATCAATCTTGCGATCCAATCTAATTAAATAAATACACCTACAACTAGTAATCTGATCTCACTGATGTTTTGGCCCGTTTGACGTGAACGTAAACGATAACATCGACAGGCACTACATAGGAGCCTCGCGCTAAGACGCAAGGATCGCCCTCGGAGGCTTGAGCTAGCTCTCCGCGAGTTACCGATTCGTCTTGATGCATGCCTAGTTTGCCCCCGTCAAGAAGGATCGGCATCCGGGAAGATATTCCGGCCATTTAAAAACGGCCCTCGGTAAAACCCACACGTTTAACATAAAAATGCATGGCAGAATCACAGGGACCTGCGATGCCCCGAAGGAAGACTCTTGCCATTTCAAGGGCCTGTCATTTTCTTCTGTCTTCTTATCTTTAATATACTCCCAATTTCAAAAGCCTGAGTCATGCATTATCCAATGCAAGGAGATTCTATAACGGCGCAGAAAATACAGAAAGTCGCGACTAAACTTTGACAAGGTAGTTGGTGGCATTTGTGCGCGACCAACAGGTGATCCACATTCCAGCCCTGTTACATTCGGCCAACATGAAGGAGCCTTGACATGCCAAATGCCATGATATTTTGGTCTCGCGGGAAATATTTTGCTTTTCTTTCTTCCTTTTTTATCTTAAAAAGCCTAGATTCTGGTTGGCCAATTACAGAAACTCCTTTCAAAGTTGCTTCATAGACCAAATAGATGGGATCTAGCTCTAACTCAAAGCTTGTACTTTTGCTATTGGCTCGTAGATGTATCATTTCCTCTCATGCAGTGGCACTCATGATACGGCTGACGGAATGAACCATGCTAGTGAGCATGTCAGACACAGCAGAGATTGCCGGCCCTTCTAGTAAGGTATAAATGTCTGGGGTAGATTCCACACCCCAGGTTTTGTCCCTTCTGGCAGTCGACACATCTGTTCCTTTTTTTTCTCCTCACTGACAGCGTCTTTGCGGTTCTTCGACGGTGGCATTTTTATTCTGAGAGCTCTCTCGTTTTCGCATTCCAAGTTGGCATTTCGCCAGGCTAAGAATCACATAAGACAGCTTTGGGTACAATTTTCGTTTTAAAGAGAAGTGAATAGGTCTTTATCTCATGCCATGGTAGTCACTTGTTCTAAATGCTAGCTTCAAATATGCTGACTGCTAGTCAGGAGGAAGCGAATGTACCCGCGGAGGCGAAGTTGAACAAAATGCCAGGCACACAATTTTTACTCGTATATCTCGACGGAAATGGACAAATTCGTTTGGAATCATCTGGGCCAATCGCGGATAGTTGCAATGCGGTACTATCCATGAAGGTGATTGATGCATTTCTGAGAGCTATTCAAATGTCTAGAGAAATCTGCATCCCCAATTACCAAGGTAGCTATGACTATCATCCTAGCAATGATCTCAATTGATGAAAATTACCAGTCGAACCCAACATAACGCCTTCCCCTTGTCAAAAAAAACCGGATACAGAGAAAAGCCTCTTCCACTCATCAATTGCCATCCAGACGTATTCTGGAGCCAAGCTTGCGAATCATCGGCCCATGAGACAGCCCATCACCGAGGCTGCTAACTTTCAGCCTGTTTACAATCAGCCGTCACCCCTGTCCCCCAGCAAAGTTTCCAAATATCAATGGCAGGGCATTTCCAACGAGACACACAGAGTTTTGAGCGACAAGAAAGTCGCGATATCGGTCAAGGACCATGAATTCTTGACCCTTTATTATGAAAAGGCCTTCGAGAATATCCAGCAGACCAATTGCCGAACTCTAGCTAAAGCCTATGTCAAACTCGTAGAGCCTCAGAAACAGGTGAACTATCCATACAATGGACGAAAGGTCATTGCCGGCACTAAAAGCCAGCTTGATCCCAATGAGACTAAGCCACCGTGGTGGCCCTCGAGAGTCACCCATCGGGAGCCAGATCACCTCCCTAAATTTGGTAAGAGAATTCTCATGATGGGGATGTTAATGTAGCTAACCTGGCCAAGAACGTATCCGGCTTCTCGTTCATATTCTTTGTGAGCTGCGAACCAGCCACGGGATTTCGGTTGAAGAACTTAGAAAAGCCGACCAGCAAGTTAGACATCAGATTAATCCACCTGAACGATTGCAAATCCTGGACGAGTTATATCGAGTCAGGCAACAAGAGGAGGAGTTTTTAAACGGACAAAACGGTTGGCATCAAGACATATCTTCCAATAATGAGTTCAAGCTGTTCTAACATTTACTTTCCTCTGCAGACGAACAAAAGATGGCTTGGATCTCCCACGCAAACTTTCCTGGTTCTTTAGAGGCTGTCGGTCAGACAAGCGATGTTATAAACAGTGGCTCTCTGCACACTCTTTTCACTCGAGATATAAAGGCATCGGACCACTCAGCATCATCATGGAGCAATCACGCGCTCAGATTCAAAACCGAGAACGAAAATATAAACCATACGATTTCGCCAAGTTCCGCTTCAGAAGATGGCTCTCCGGTGGCCGCTCGACCCTTGAAGAGGAAGCTGAAGGTTGCTGAAGTTCACTCAGCTGCTCGGCCAAAGAGCTCTCTTATTCCCACGCCACATTCCTTTCCTCCTACTCTTACCAATCAGCTATCTCTGGTCGACTACTATGACCCGGCTTTTCTACTCCAGCCCGTCAAAGTTCCAGAACCCAGCCACTCGATAGCCAGCATACCAAATCAATCATCGCAGCATCAGGAAACGTGCGACATCTATCTCCAGAATCCCGCCTTCGACACCTCAGCCCAATACTGGCCAACGCTAGATCCAATATGCCACCCAGCCCACAACATTACTGCACCACAATACCATCCATCTTCCCCAGATCTACGCTTTAATATGCGGTTTCCCTCGATGCCGATTGATGGCATGGCTGCTCCCAGTACACCAGTCTGTTCACTCCCAAATCCAATAGGACCGAAGGCGGAATCGCCTCACAACCCGACTCGAAGTTTCAGGTTAGCCTGATGCGGAAATTTCAAGTGGTTCGTGGTCCTCAGTATAATCTATAGGATCAAGTTTTGATTAAGGTTGGACTCCGTATAAGATCAAAAACTTGAACAGAATCTTCTTTTCTAGCGCTCTTCTGCCTTCAAGTTCCCTGTCCTGTCTCCTTGGCCTGTTTCTATCGTCAGTATTTTGTCTTCTATCATATTTATTCCCAATACATGTCGGGCATGAGCAACCAATCAAGTTTTCAGGATCTATCATAGTCCCTCTGATCCATGTCCCCCAAACACTACGCTTGAATTCTTCGTCTGAAGTAATACGGTACGCGCCGCACTCAAAAGTACTTATCAACCAATCCTTCCTGCTGGCAAAGACCAGAAAATGCATGTTGATCAGCAGCCGTTGCTCAAACTTGCATGAACCTAGCCTGACCCTGACCTCGGGCCCCTGAACCGATGAAAGTCCCAATCCCCACCAAATACGAATCAAAGTCAAAATCAAAATTAAACTCCAGGCAACCAAAAAAAAAAGCTTGAACCCTCTATTCGAACCAGAATCGATACTATACCATTCTCGGACATGAAAACGAAAGAGAGCATAAAAGTATTTTTGCCGACTCGGCGCGAAACAAACAGGTTACGCTCAATTGTTTTGGAAATAGGTATGAAGTATATGAAGGGAATCTCTACTCTCGACCTCGGGAGTGGGATATAGGTAGAACTTTCCTACTACTATTGTCCCCGGCTATAGCGTACCCGAGTAGGTTAAATTTACCCGATATACTGAACCGACCACGTACAGAAACTAAAATGGCCATATATAGTGTCAGAAATAGGGATAGATGGCACCATAAATATTGTATATGTTAATATTCTGTTGCTTTTCAAGGTTGAAAAAAGATCGGAAGAGAAAGAGAGATAGAGCTTTAACGCCTTCGATTTCCAAGTTCCCAATATGCCCTCTGCTATATCCTAGATCTTTAAATGATAAGTGTAGGTGTGGTCATACTATTGACAACTCTGTCAGGAGGATTATACTAGTATGTGCCTACATGCAGACTGCACAAATACTATTACGTCGCGGCCCACCCTGTGCCGCATTTACCATCTTCTCAGGTGCCTCTCATCAGGTTATCCAAGAAAGTCAAATCCAGACCCTGAAATGCATTATCCCCAATTCTAGCTCCTGTCCCACCATATTCAATCTGCTGCGTGGGATCGTCAGAGAGAACTTCTGATAGTAGTGGCCCAAAGAGAGCAGTTACATCATTGTTGGTTCTGTTGCTGTTGATTTCATTGCGGAAATGATTATTATAGGAATCTGGAGACAGTGGCGTTGCAAGAGACGTTGGCTGTGTTTGTGTTGCTAGTTTCTGCTCTCCTCGTATGCTGACTGGAGGTTGGCTCTGTCGGTTGTATGCCGGTGGCTTATGTGGTGCTTGGGAACTCATCCCGTCAGTGTGCTTCTCGCCCGCGGCTTTAATGACCCCAAAATAAGGAATATAGGCATGTGAACCGGAGTTGATTGAGGGGTCGGATTTTGATTCTTCAGTCTCCGGCCCTGGCACGCATACGCTTTTGGCGCTTTGCGGGTCACCTTCAGCTGCCTTGGCCTCGATCGCGAGCAGCCGGTTCAGCAACCGAGCACTTCGTGCACTCAGGGTGTCAGAGTTCAGACGGTTTAGATCCTCCATGTTTTCCTGTGCTTGCTCGATCATCGCACGGTCGCCCAGATATTGGGCGGCGAGAAGATTGTCAGCCTGTTCAGAGCGGTGACTATGCAGATGAGCCAGTAGCAGGGTCATAGCGGCCATCAAAGCAGTGAAATCGATGGTGCGGCAACTGCTACTTGGTTCCAGCGGCGTAGCATGATGAAGCGGGATAAGACCTCTCGCGAAGCGTTGACACAAGTGATTTGGGAATAATCGAACTGGCGCTCAACCGAGTCGCGAAACAAGTAGGGAAGGTGGAGCTGATTGAGGAGGTTATAATAAAATAATTGTTCTGAGAGTCGTCGCATTTCCCAGAACATAGCCTGCGAGTATTCTTTCTCGCCGCTGAGGTTTGGTACCAGCCACCATCGGCTAGGCAAGTTCCGGGCCGCTCGCTGCAGCTCTTTATCGAGATTCTGCGTCCAGGTGTAATCGTAGCTGGCCGAGTCAGATTCGTTGCGGTCCAAAATTCGCGATGCGATGACACAATGGATTCGTTCAAGACGACCGCTGGCCGAATCCTTGGCGAACATCGCATCAGACGCCATACTCTGATCGGAGATTCCTTGTGACATACCGAGTATAAGGCACATCTGTCGATCGTAGAAGACAATGCGAAACCACATAATGTCCGGGTGTGCCTTGGTCTGTGGATGAAGAACCGTGTACTGAACCCGGGCCCTCGACCGATGAAAGCCCATCGACTGCGTAATAGTCATGGCTCGTCGCGCAGCCATCCAGCTTCGTCGTAAATACCCGCAATTCGCTTGATACAAAGCTCTCGATCATAATACATTCCAGAAATTCAATGCTGCCCATGAACCTGTCACTGGGGGTGGCCAGACTGATAGCTCTATCAGCTAGACGTTCGCGTATCACTAGTGGGGGCTCCGAGAGGCCCCGGAGCTCTTCATTAAGATCGGGATCGGGGTGCAAGTGCTGGAGGAAGCTCGCTAGATGCAGCATGTGACGCGCTATCAGAACCGGGTGTGAGTTCGGGCCTGGGACCTCGCGTAGCCGCTCTTGCGACCGAAGGCCACTATCTTGATTGTGAATTCCGTACGGGATAGTCAGGACTTCATGGAATGGAATAGAATGGTGGCCCCCACTAGCCTTGTAGATTATGGCGGTATCTTGCCGCGAGGGCAAGAAACCGTAAAGAGTCCGAGAGAACCCATCGGTCTCGGAAGCGCCTGGATCATCGACTACCAGGGCAGACGATGAAGTTTGGTCAGGAATGAGATTATCATGAGGGTTTTGGCCTTCGGCCGCGATATTGATGGGCCCATGAGAGCGAGGAGACGCGTTGCTCGAGGATGCTTGCAGAGCGAGGCTGGGGTTGGAATACCGGCCAGCTGCGACTCCACAGGTCGCAAGCGACCCCGTAGCTGGCGATTATCATCTAAAACGGTGGACATGGTGGGCACTTTTTCCGGAAACTCCTGGCTCACGCATTTGGTCCAACGTGTATGACAGCCAACGCAGACTGCGTTATCGGGACCGTCAAAGACGCATTTCATCTTCCGTCTCATGCATTCCCAGCAGCTCCGAGTTCCTCTTCGAAGTTTCTTACGTTTCAACGGGGGCGCCGAGTCCCAATAATCCGGGTCGAGAGTAGAACTCTGAGCAGAGGCAGTGTCCATGATGGGTCTGGTGTGTCTGAGCTATTGTTAGACACGACTAATACGTAAAGCCTGACCGGCTGATTTTCCTGTGGGCGGATGATTCAGATATTGGAAATAGATGCAAACAAGATAAAACGATTTGAACACCTGGGCATAAAGGGCATGAATGGCCGAAAACGCGGCGGAGCAGTTTGTGACTGTATTTTACGTTATCTCCTGTAATACTCGGGCCCAGAGAGCGGTAAAATCCCCTCGGCCCTGTTCGACAGTAACATAGGTACAAATACATACTCCGCCGATATCAGGGCGGAGTATACATGAATTCCTGCATCGCATCATCCAGGATTTTCGTCCGCCGCAATGGGGTTCAGGACTCGGAGTTTAAAAATTAAAGGGCCTCTAGCCATATAAACTGTTCGCATCGAAGATGGCTTAAATTGCCAGTGACAGACAGCTTCAGCAGTCCTCCCCTGTCGCGACGCAGAAAATACGTGCAATAGCCTGAGTTATGTCGGCACCCACCTCTGATCTGAGGTTCAGCAAGAAATTGAACGACGCAGGCCATTTGCCTCACAATACCGACCTCAGAAACAAGGAACGAGGAAGCGACAGTACTCACGGAAATGGTGATTTGAGCCAGGATCTGGGCCAAAATTCAGACCCGGAGTACGCGACCTCATTCCATTTGATCATCATCATGTGCACGTTGTGGCTCAGTACTCTGATCGCAGCTTTGGACCTGGTCAGGATTATCCACGCGTCCATGATCCATAACTAACGCGATCAATCCGGTCCACAGGATATTGTTGCCACGGCTATCCCGAAGATCACCAGTGACTTCCACGCCCTCAGCGATATCGGATGGTACAGCGGCGCCTGTTTCCTTCTCGTCGGTACGACCTCCGCCCCGTGGGGTAAGATGTACAAATACTTCTCGGCTCAATGGACATATATGACAGCTCTTGGCTTATATCTGATTGGGAGTATTGTTGCGGCCACCGCACCGAGCAGCATTGCGTTAATCGTGGGTCGAGCCCTGCAGGGCTGGGGATGTGCGGGCACGCTCGGCGGCTCTGTCCTGATCATTAACTTTACGGCCCAGCCTCAAACTCGTCCCTTGCTCATCGGCCTATGGATGGGCGTCTTCATGATCGCCACAACTATCGGGCCCCTGATAGGTGGCATGTTCACGACCGAGGTCTCATGGAGATGGTGTTTCTGGGTGAATCTCCAGGTGGGAGGCACAGCTCTCGTGCTGCAATTTCTTTTCTTGCGCATGCCAAAACATATCAAACCGGCCTTCGCAACGTGGAAGGAAATTCTGCTGCACCTCGATCTCCCCGGTTGGACTTTGCTGTTCACCTCAGTCATCTGCTTCTCCTTGGCTCTGCAATGGGGCGATCTAGAGAAACCATGGAGTGACGGCTCTGTCATCACCACCTTGACTCTTTGGGTTGCCTTGCCTTGACTATCGCATTCGTGGTCGTCGAGTGGTTCCAGGGCGAGTATGCCATCATGCCCCTGAAAACGTTATCAGACCGTAATATGTGGTCGAATCTCTTATACGCGTTCATGTGAGTATATCATTTCGTACTTAGCTTTGGCCAGAAGATTTCCCTGCTTTGAAGTCAACGAGCTAACTTGCGATTGCGTTCTTCAGTGCCAACCTAGCTAACTTTCAGATACTATTTTATCTCCCCATCTATTTCCAAGCCGTTCATGGCATGTCCGCTATCAAAAGTGGCGTCAACTTCCTTCCGTTCATGGCCTTCTACACCTGCGTGGCTATACTCAGTGGTATACTCGTTGGAAAGACACGCTTTCTACAGCCGATCGAGTTCGGTAGTGGGCTGATAGCAGTTCTTGGCGCGACCCTGATCTACTGCATCGACGTCAAAACATCAAAGGCTTGGTATATTGGCGCTCGGATCCCTTTCGGGCTTGGAATCGGTCTAGGAAATCAGGTTCAGGTGACAGCACTACAGGGTTTCGCGACGCCGGAAACAGTGGCAGCGACGATGGGGATAGCTTTCAGTGAGTACTAACTAATCCTGTTGATGTTGATGATCTCCACTAATCTTTCCCCAACCCTAGTGGCCCAATGTATCAGCGGGGCCTATTTCGTTTCGGCCGCTAATTCTATCTTCGGTAACTACTTACTGCGGACTTTGGCACGTACTGCTCCTCAAATAGATTCGTCGGATATCTTGTACCTTGGAGTGTCAGAGCTTACAAAGTATTATGAAGGGGAGCAGTTGGCTTTGATTCGAGACGCATATCTGGTTGGTATCAAGGACGTCTTTGCCTTTGCCCTGGCGGGTACCGTCCTGACTGTATTCATGGCCATTTTGATCCCGCTCAAGCGGCTTCCTTCCCATGAGACCAAGGAGGTTGAGGATAAGGATGCAGCGGCCAAACAGCGTACCAGAAGGGGTTAGGACACACTGAAGTAAAGTAGAAGTCAGATGTAGACCATGTATATCACTGCCAATTCATGGTCATATCTACCTAGGATCTACCTATATCTTTACCTGCCATCTATTTCCCAGCCCGACAAAGATACTAAGTGCGAAAAAGCCCTCATAGCCCAATGAGAGCCGCGGGGGGTATCGATGTACCAAAACGTGAAACCAAGTATTACTAGTTAGGATATGCATTGAAAATAAAAGAAAGCAATCACCCCCGCTGCTAAATTAGAATTGAAAATATCAGACCCTCATCAGCCAGCCATTTTAAACCTTTAGGGCTCCCTGCAGCGATGAAAATCCCATTCCCCACCAAACACGAATCAAAAAAGTCAAAATCAAATCTAAAATTAAACTCCAGGCAACCAAAAAGAAACTTGAACCCTTGATTCAAACTTGAAGCCAAAATCGACACTATACCATTCTCGGGTATGAACACGAAAGAGAGCATAAAAACCCATCTGCCTACTCGGCACGAAACAAGTAGATCACGCTAAACCTTTTCGAGGGATGGGTACGAAGTATACGAAGGGATTCTCCACTGTTGAGCGACAGGGGTAGAACTACCCTGCTACTACCAGCTTTAGCCTACAAAGCGGAGTGAATACCAGAGCAGAGCCCTGTTCTGAAGGTACTTACCTACAAATGTCGTTTCGTGTCGTGTCGTGTCCGTACCGATGCCCTATTTAATATCCCATCGAGAGGAGAGAAAAGGAGTTGAAACGTGAGTAGTAGTAGTAGTAGTAAAAATAAACTGGCTTTTCATGGGGGTATATAAGTAAAGTACTAATAAGTAACTGGATCAAAATATCCACAAGTCTTTGACACTGACTTGCCTTGGCCTGGTCGGAGAACACAGCCAGATCAGACCAGATCATACCAGATCAAATCAAGCCAAACGAACTTTTCTTCTCTTCACACTCCTTTGACACCTGGCACACACTCTTCCTTCCAAAACTCAACCAAACCGCCAACATGCCCCCAACAGGCTGGAAAGCCTACGGATACAACCCATCAATGGGCGCAGCAATCCTCTTCATAATCCTCTTCGGCGTAACAACAATAATGCACACATGGCGACTCTTCAGCACGAGAACGTGGTTCTTCATCCCGATGATGATAGGCGGATACTGTGCGTAACACAACACCACATCCCTGCTCCCTCATTCCCTCGCTCCCTCCCATTCCCTCCCGCATGCATTCCTCACTAACAAAGTCCGTCATTATTTTGCTGTTTAGTCGAAACAGTAGGCTACATAGGCCGCGCAATGTCCGCAAACCAATCACCAAACTGGACAACGGGGCCATACATAATCCAAAGCACACTCCTCCTCATCGCGCCGGCTTTATTCGCGGCAAGTATTTATATGGAACTAGGCCGAGTGATTCTTCTCGTGCGCGGCGAACGGTTTTCCATTGTGAGGGTGAATTGGTTGACGAAGATTTTTGTTGCGGGTGATGTTTTGAGTTTTTTGATGCAGGCTTCTGGTGGGTTTGATTCTCTTCTCTTCCCGCTTCTCTCGGGCTGCTTTGTGCTCTTCTTTCGATGCCATCCGAGTGTCGTGTCGTGACCTGCTGTGCTGTGTCCATCACTAACAACGACGCAAACCAGGCGCCGGCCTAATGGTAACAGCCGCCAACGGCGGCTCATCCTCCTCAGCAAGCACAGGCAAAACCGTCATAGTCGGCGGCCTATTCGTCCAAATCCTCTTCTTCGGCATATTCCTCCTCAGCGCAATCATTTTCCAGCATCGGCTGACTTCGTCGCGAGGCGGTGGTTATGTGTCCAGCATTGACCACCTACCATGGCGAAAACATATGTTCGCGCTTCACACGTCCAGCGTGTTGATTCTCATTCGCTCCGTTGTTAGGGTTATTGAGTATGTGCAGGGGACGGATGGGTTTGTGATGAGTAATGAGGTTTTTATTTATGCGTTTGATGGGTTGTTGATGTGGATTATGTTGGTTATTTTTGTGGTTGTTCATCCGTGTGAGGTGGGGGCTCTTTTGAAGAGGGAGAAATTGAGGAGTGGGAGGGGTTTTTGCGTTGATGGGGGTGAGCCTTTGGTTTAGTTTTGTTGTGTTGAGCGCTGCAGTGGAGTGGGTGGTTTGTCTTGTCTGTGGCCGTCATGGTCGTATTATACATAACTGGTAGCTGGTGTGTGACTGGCGTGGCGGGAGTTGGGACTTTATCGTGAATCCTTATCCCAGCGTGTTTATGTTTTCTTTTGCTGCAGTACACTAGTATCACTAGCGTGGAGTGTCGATCTGAGCTGATCTGATCTGCGCAGTGAATATCAAATCAAGACGAATGACACGGATCCGTGACTCGGCAGAGGTTTCGCTTTGCCTCGCTTTACCAATCCTCGCTTCGCTTCGTTCCGCATTTCGCATTTCGCATTGCTCTGCTCTGTTCTGCTCCGCTCCTCTCCACTCACGCAACCATCTGCTCAACATAATTCGCGCCAAGTATAGCCCTCATAGCCCAATCAACCAACGGCCTCCATTGATCGTCAAGAATCGCCCAAACAGCCTTCGCAACTCTGACACACCACTCCCCAAAGCACCACCGATGCCGCATCGCCTGCAACAGAACGCCATAATGAGCCAACATGACCAAAGCCATCGGTTCACGCTCCCGAAGCAATTCCATGAATCGCGCCGGTAGTCGAATTGCCCAGCGACCCGCTATCACGCTGGCCGTCATGCCGCCGTAAACCCAGCTCAACATTTCGGCGATGTTGTCGATGGTTGAAGTGTAGATTTCTGTTTCGTGGGATGCGTTTCTTGAGCCGCAGACTTCGTTTGCTTCGTGGAGTTGGTTTATTGTGTCTGCTGCGTCGGATGGTAAAGGTGCTGCGGTGATTGGTTCAACCTGAAGAATCGGGGCGAAACTGCTTTGACTTAGATAGTCTGACGGGGAACGGATGACTTGTTGAATTCCTCTCGTTAAAACGAGAACTTGGTATAAATCGTCGACGGAGGTCCATGGGTCTTGAACGTCTGGCGGGGCAGGGAATCCAAAAGTATATACGACGACGATACTAGCGAAAGCGAACATTGCTTTTGCATTGGATTCGTTGATCTCGCCCAATATTTCGCGGAAGAGTGCCAGGGCTTGATTCTGGTGCGCGACGGCTCGGGTTAGGTAGTTCGAGCGTGAGGGTGGATCTGAGTCTGTGCGCGCTAGATGGAGAGCTGAGACTGCGAGAATTCCGTGCATGAGGAATGGATGCGAAAGGGCTTCTTCGGGGACATTGTTGCGCCAGACTGGATCTGTTCGCTCGTTGCGGGAGAGCGTTTGGAATGTCGTGTTACACCATTGCATCATTAGTTCTAGATCGTGCAGGTTCAGGACGGGCACTGTTGTGCTTGTGTCGGATATTCGGTTTAATAGACCTAATGTGTCGGCGGTCGTGGCAGGACTTCCAGTTGATACGGAGACTGAGCCCATGGAGCCTATGCCGCTCATGAGGTCGCGATCACGATCACGATCGCGGTCTAGGTCGGATGGACCTTGGGGTCGCTCCTCGTTTGCCCAGAGGAGAGAGGTGGATGAACCGTATTCGCATTCGGCATGGCGTTTTGCGCAGTTGGAGCAGACTGGCCTCGCCTCATCGCACTGTGTGTGGTTAGTCACGAACTTAAGCTTAATCATGAATGGTAGCGGAAGAAAAGAATACCTTTACCCGTCGCCGCTTACACTCCAGGCAGCCATGGCGAGATTTGCGGTGCGGTCGTCTTAGGGCCATTGTCAGGGAGCCATATCTGGGGAAGTAGTGATATGGTGGGAGGGGGTGTAGAAGAGAAATAAACTATAAGGTCAGGCTGGGCATGGGAAGTGGGAGTGGCAGTGGGCACGGGGAAACAAGAAATAGTATAGAACGAAGACAAGAAGGACAAGGCTGGGGATCGAGTCTGGGCATGGGGCAGAAAGGGAAAAAATAGCAGTGACAGGCTGCAGGCCAAGCAAATTCAAATGAACCCCAGAGTTACAGAACGCAAAAGTCAGAAAAGAAAAAGAAAAAAAAAAGAACGAAAGAAAAGAAAGAAAAGAGAGAGAAATTCCCGACTGGGCAGCAGGCAACAGGATTGTAGGTGGGAGAGAGTTAAGTGGGAGAGTGTTAACTATGGGCTGACTAAGTGGTGAACCCTGTCGATCAAACAACAAAAAGGCTTGTCGATCTGAAACATTGTCTTTCGCTTATGCTTATGGGTATGGGTATGGGTACGTATATCAGGGTCCTCGTACATTATGGGGCGGAGTCACAGTACACATTACAGGGTATTTTGGACCGAGGCCAAGAACCTGATAGCCTGAGGTTGGAACTTGGCGGCCCCGGGGGGGGCCATGCACTGCCTCAATTGACTGCAACGTATGGACTAGCGCAGGGTTTAGTGTTGAGCTACACTGATTGGATTAAGTGGGGAGACCAGGATGGCTCATTTTGCAATATTAGCACGCGAGGCTATGAGCAGTTTTGACAAAAGCAAGAGCATATCACAGAGTACTCGTATCTGCAAAATTGTGGAAGGGATTACGTAGGTACAGCCCACTAGATTAGGCACCCTTCAAAGTATTCCTTTACAATATTCCATTAAATAATTAAATCACTTGAATTAAAGATGCCCGAGTGTGCGGCCCGCGGGACCCGAGGAATCCGCGCCAAGCCGGGCGTCCCGAAGGCACCGAAACACAAAATAACCATAAAACCCCCCTAGGGTATCACTAGGATAGGGTAGAACTAGGGTAGAACCATACTCGTACATCTTATCCCGACCCGATCTTTCGAACTCCAGAACGCTGCAGCCTGAACCTGAACCAACCTGAAACAAACGCTAATCCGCAATACGCTCAATTTAACTCTATTCTCCATGTGGCACCGGCATGCCATATGGCTTTGCTCTCCGGAACAGTGCCAGTGCCAGTGCACGGCCAATCCACCGAACATCCTGAGTGGCAGACTCCGAGTCCCACTGGCAATCCATTGATTCCAAGGTTTAAGCCGCCGCCGCACTGGCACCGGCACTAGCACTACTGGCCGCACCAGCAGCAGCAGCCTCATTCCTTCTCCGAGTTTTCTCCGCCAAGGTAATACAAGTCATCAAGACAAGCAATTGGAACCTCTCGCCATAACAAGCATTATTATCAAATGTCAACACGCTGTCGGAACCCTTTAACCCGCAATGACTAGCAAAGACCGCCGCAACGGCCCCGGTCCGATCATGCACTAGTTCCAAACTCCCTCCTCGCGTGAGTGACATCTTGTGCGTTGGGCGCCAGGTATATTTCTCCAGTCTTCCGTTGATCTCGGCGGTTAATTTATATTTTGATGAGCGCCAGCCGTCGCGGTGGAGGGTTTCCCAGCGCATGGAGTTGGAGCTGGAGTTGTGGCTAGGTTCGCTGAGTCCGATCTCGATGTCTGAGGAGAAATGCTTGTATTTGGATAGGGCGATTATGGGTCCTTCTTTGTTGGTTGTGTGGAAGGTTAGGTCTGGTTTGCCCGGGGTCATTTGGGAATTTTCCACGTAGAGGTTGTGGGAGCCGGTGATTTCGTAGTGGTGTTTCCAGAACGTGGTGGTGATGTTGTATCGGGGTGGGAGGGAGGTGTTTTGGGAGTAATACATGGTGATGGATGAGATGAAATAGATGATGCTTGATTTATTGATGAACTTCAACTGGAGGAGAGGACATGATTGCATTTATAAATTCAAGTTCAACTCTTCACAGCCCTGCTCTTCTGCTAAACCGCAAGGCTGAGCCAGGAGTTCTTGAACGAAGGAGCCAATCAGCAACCCGCCCCCACGAAAGATGATCGCATCTCACCACTGCTAAACCAATCCTTAACCCTCCATCGAGTCTGAAAAGAGTAGTGTTGATGCCAATCCGCCAAGCTTGGCCAGCGCACTGAGATTTGGCCCCCGCGCTAAGCCAAATCGGCACTCATGCGCCGCCGGGAGGGCGTTGAGCGGAAGAAAGGGCAGTTTTCTTCAGTGGCGGAGCAGTTTGCGGAATTTGGTGGTTGAAATTGAATTTGCTTGAAGTTGAAGTTGAAGTATTTAGGCTTTGGCGCACTATTGCTCGTCTTGGTTTAGGAGAACAACTGAAAATAGACTACTATTAGTACCTAGTATACCTGACATTGGCACTGACTGGCAGCCGTCTGAGTATATTACTAGAAGTATATTCCCGAACGACCGGAGTACAATTTATATCCGATATACTACTAGAAGTATACACGACAGTGCTTCCTTGATTGTATTGATGATTGAGCCAGAAAGGAGTGAATATTCTACTCGAATAAATAACAATGAACAGTATTCTATTGCAATTAGCATGTGAAGTTTAAAAACAATAAACACTTCTCGACTAGTACTACCAACTGCCACTGCATAATGCGTGTGCACGTGACCCACACGTGACCCGGCGCGTCTTTTGCAGATTGGCAAACATCCGATTTGGGTAGACTTGAAGCTCCAGGCATGGACTTTGCTTGACTTGCAATTCTCCCCCTCTCCCTCTCTCGCATTTCTTTCATTTCTTCTTCTCACCACGTCGCTGCGCGCTATCCTTCGACCATTTCTCCCTCCACCTGATTCCTCTCGAATTGCATTGCTGCTCCTGCAGCTTGCGGCCCAAAACTGCTCCGTCCGTTAATTCTTTGTTTCGAACACAATGTCTTTTGAAGTCCCCTACGACTCGAGTCCACCGTCCACCCCGGATAAGACCAAGACTCAGAGCTTCTTCAGTCACGTCTCGACAACCCCGGCCGGCCTTCCCCCATCAGACGCATCCTTCACCCCCCAAGGCAATCCGACTTCTACCATCTTCAATACCTCCCAACTCGAGTCGCATTCCAAGCAAAATGATTTCGCGACCTCTACCAACTCGCTCTTCACAAAATCCGGCGGTTTCAAGAAGGGCGACAGCATTTTCGGCTCGTCCTTCGGCTCCGACTTTGGCATGCCCAAAACAAAGGCCCCATCATTTGGAACAAAGCAGACTCGTTTCAGTGCTGCGACAAATGGAGGCGGATTCGGTCGGCCCGGAGGTCTTGCCCAGACAAACAATTTTGGCATGTCGAATGGTTTCGCGTCATCGCAGATGAGCGACTTCCAAGAAGAGTATACCAGAGACTTCGAAGACGAACTGGAACCCGAGGAAGAGCAAGTAGAGGAGGAATACGAAGAATATGAGGAGGATGAGGACGCGGAAGGTGATATGGATGTAAGCATTCAACAGCCATCAAACCGCCTCAGCTTCCTCGATTCCAACTACGGCAACCCGCTCCCACCGCAATCGACCGGCCTCAACTTGAACGAACCGCGCAAACCCATCTACACTAATCCTACCGATGCGAAGCGCCCCAAGCTTGATGAACGATGGGCCACCCGGTCGCCTCTCCGCAAAGGAAAACTGTCCCCGAAGAAGGCCTCGGCCATGCCCTCCATCCTGCACAACCTGTCCTCCCGATCCCGCAGCGCTGCGGTCGACGAACCCGCCGATATGATTATCAACACAGAAGACTCGCTGGGCCGGTTGTACGATGAGCTCCGCGAGGCCGAGTACCGACACATTGACCTGGACCAGACTCTGGCCTACGTCGCGAACCGATTGATAAACACCTGGGATACATGCGCCGACCGTAGCGGTATTAAGCGTCCCTACGGCGTCGGCTCTAGCATTGGTCCCGGCGAGCAAGCACCAACTCTGGTCAAGGCCAGCTTCCTCGCTTCTCTTCTTCTTCAGATCCACCATCCCTCCCGCGCTTCCATGCCGATCGCCTCGGCATCCAACCCGGCCGCTCACGCCGCCAACAGCATGGTCAAGGCGCTTCAGCGTGCCAGTGTTGCTACACCAGTTCCTCAGATTCTCCTTGATTGGCTAAATGGTAACCATGCTTCTCAAAACAACGACCTCCAAGCCCTGCGCTATGTTGAGCCCAACCCTTCGGCATCCTCCAACTTCTGGGATATCATCAATGCGGCCATTCTCCGAGGACGATTCGCTGAAGCAGCTGAAATCCTTCGATCCGCCGATTTCAATTTTGCGCGTTCGGCTCTGGAAGATGGTCTGCCTCAGCCCGGTTACCGTGGTGTCCAACTACAGAATATCCAACGCTGTGTAAACAAGGCTCTTCAAATTCTCGATTCCTGCCCCGGCTTCTCAGACGACGACTGGGACATTACCGGTTCAGACTGGACTCACTACCGCAAGCGCGTTCTGTCGGCCGTGGAAGATCTGGAGGAGTTTGCTGAAGGCGAGGAACGAGAGGATGCAGCCGCGCCGCAGAGTAATGGATTCCAGGCTGTCAACTTTGGCATGGGGAACTTCGGGCAGAACCCTGTGAGCTTTGCGCAGTCAGCGCGTATGGCGGAGAGCCGTGTACCGTGGACAATCTACACGAACCTACGATCTCTATACAGAATCATTCTCGGAGATAACGCTACCATCAAGACTTACTCGCAAGACTGGGTGGAGGCTACAATCGGTTTGACTGTCTGGTGGGATGGTGAGGATGACGATGCCGCCGGAGGAATCGATTTCGGCGCCAGCGCCAACAGCATGGACTTTTCACGATCGCGCGGCTCCCGGACGAAGTTGCGAGCTGTTGATCGCAACATGCGAGATGCGTACCTTGCCCGCTTGGATTTGGCCTTCGGCAGCGCTACCAGTGAGCCGTCTGACGACGCCGGCTTCCGCGTCAACACGATGAACGGCCTGGAAGTCGGCCTGGCTTCGGTCTTTGAGGGCAATGTCAACGGCGTGATTGAGCTATTGCAATCTTGGTCGCAGTGCGTTGCCGCGGCTGTCACCGAAGTTGCTAGCCTTGGAGGCTGGCTGGAAGCTGGCTCTAAGAAGATGCCCGGTCTCAGTGATAATGATCTGATGGTCCTCTCATACGGACAGAATGGTCCCCCGTCGCGTGGACTCAACAGAGATGACATTCTCAAAAGTTATGCCTTCGGTCTGTTTGACCGCGGCTCTATCGAGAATGAGAGCGGCACCCGCGAGGGCTGGGAGATGGCACTGGAAGTGCTGAGCCGAGTACAGAATGCGGATGCGATGAAAAAGGCCGTCTCAGAGATTGTCGACAAGTTGCCGCTAGAAAACACCGCCCAGCTGGATAAGTTGGTGGTACTATGCTCTGATCTAGGATTAGAAGACCAAGGCCGTAAAGTCTCGGAGGTATGTTCACTTACACCCATCGCCGAAGCATCAGCACAAGCGTAGCCCCAAATTCCACCACCAGAGATAAAACTAACACTGTTCGTTACCACCAGCGATACGGCGACATGACAACGGAGAAAACCGATAAATTCGGCCTGGCACTCGTGTGCTACGCCCGCGCTCAAAACAGAAGAAAGGTCAAATCCGTCGTCGACCTGCTGATCTCATACTCTCTCGTCCAATCGCGCGCCTACCCAGCCACAGCCGATCTAGACCCAGAGCTACGCTCCATGATCAAGGACCCCAAGGCGTGCCTGTCATCCATTGCCTCGGTCGACGAAGAAGCCGCCCGCATTCTCCAATTTTACCTCAGCGGCTACGCCACACTGCGCCGCTTCTACGAGATCCGCGATGAGGCCTGCTCCCTGGCCGATGGTCAGCGGCCCCGCTTCAAACCACTCGCCAGACGCCGTGCGGCGGCCAAGGCTTTAACTGCTGTCATCAGTAGTGCTGCTGATAATATTTATGGTGGATTGTACGACCCGAGTCGGGATTCTGCTGTGCAAGTTGATGGCTTGCTTGCGCTGTTGGGTGAGGCGTTGGTTTTTGTTAATCGTGAGTTTACCCGCAATATACTACGATGAGTATGCAGCGGCATTTACTAACATCCCACAACAGAACAATCACCAATTCTCACAGTCCAAGAACAATTCACAATCCTCTCCGCAATCGAAGATCTAGAAACAATAACCCCCCGCGTCTTCGCTCAATGCGAAGAATGTTTCCGCTCAACTCTCCTCTCTGCCTCCAACTCTGCCTCTACCTCTGGCATAAATGCCAACGCCATTCTCAAGAAATCAGTCTCCTCCCTCTCAACTTCAACATTCTCTCTCATCGGTTCCTCGGACCTTCTTCCTTCTACTTCTACCGCTACGTCCTCGGGTGTGCTGGTTCCACCGCCTGGTTCTGAGAGTGAGCGTGGCTGGGATTGGAGGGTTGGGTTGCAGGTTGATACGTGTGGACGGGATGTACTGTCTTTGTTGAGGATTGGTCTTGCGAGGGGTTTGAGTTTTGGGGCTTTGGGGCGTGTTTAGGAAGTGGAATGGAATGGATTCTATTCTGCAGAGTTGATCTCGCTGTCGATTGTTGATTGTTGACGGTCGATGTTGTGAGAAATATGTAGCAAGAAAACACGGCAAGGGTGTTGGCGTTTTGCTATTTGTTTTAGCGCTTCCAGGCATTATCGTGGATGGTGATGTAGCTTGTTAGTTGGATCATAATAATTTTATTTTATCCAGTCTTGGAGAACATTCTTTAGCGATATTACTAGTACTAGTAGTATGGTTGATTTGAGTAGTCCCGACCTCGTACTACTAGTCCTGGTTGGAGGTGATGGAGCCTGATACTACTTGTTAGTTCGGACTCAGACTGGACTCAGAGTGCCATGGTTCAAGTATCACTACTAGTAGTAAGAAATTGGAAGCCTGGAGTACTACCTACTCCCAGTCGCTGGCCATCAGACCAGCTCGACTCGACTCGACACGATTCAATTATTAATTTCCCGGCAAACGCGCTTTCCATCTAAGGTACATACCCAGCTTGGTATACAATGAAGTCATCAACTCCAGCACGCCAAAGCAAAAGCACCTCGAAACAAGAACCAGGCGCTCGATTTCCAATGAATCCACCCACATGAAACAAACCATGCACAACCCGCAGTAGTCCCCGTCGACCCCAGCTGAACCGAACGCAACCCGTTCAAGTTGCAGATTGCACATGGCATGGGACGGGATTTCTCAGCCCTATGAACCATGCAGCCCCTGCCAGGACCGGACCAAGAGATTGTCCCAGTGGTGTGGTGAACTAAGTCTAGACCAGGGTAAGTAATGTCGGGGTCCCATTTCGTCTTGTCTGCGTCAAGATAAAATAAAATAAATAAAGTAAATTTCAGACTCGTGCTTTTAGGTCAGTGATAGTAGGGATGGGCCGTCAGCAGCTGAACGTGGATGCCTGATGATTTGATTTGATCCACTATGACTCGAGTAACTATCGTATGTCGGGGTTCACGATGAGGAAGGAGGGGAGGTCTGTTATTGGTTGTCTCTTTTATTTTTCCTTTTGCTTCCCTTTTATCTGCTTCTGCAACTTGTAGGGTTGCGGTCTTTTTATGGACTCGGGGTGACCGAGTATGTGTTGCTAAAGTAAATTTAAAATATCATCTACTATCGTGGCTCGTCGTAAAGTTTCGAGCACGGCCAAAAGCTTGGGTGGGACTAAATTCATTAGGGCTTGTATCTCTTTTGTTCACTCGTATGGAGTAATCGGTCTTATTTTGGGTACAGAGTAAAATAATTTGGATATCTCCAGCCACATTTCGATACATTAGAGATAATAGAGACAATAGAGTGGAGTGTATGTATAGATCGCCAGATGCATACATTATGCACTGTACCACTAGTACGCATGTACCTGTACGGATACTCTGCATTCTGCAGTCACCGACTATTCCCCCGCAAACCGATATCTAATGTATAGCAATCAGTCACACATTAACGGTGTACTATCAAGCTGGCACCATCTCCAGGGCTGCATCTGCATCTGCATCTGCACCTGCAACCGCAGGTGCGACTAAACTAAACAAGTGTACCTCACAATTTCCGAGTCCAGTCCAGTGACAGAAATGAGGCGCAGCCCCCACCTTGTGCCCGGCTTCCCAGGCAGAAACTCACTAAATCAGACTAAGGCAGCGTATTTCCATCATACTGGAATTGCATCTGACCAGTCGGAGAAGCATGCTAGTCTCTAGCGTGACTCCACTCTAAACGCAAAGCAGGGCAATGGGCAGTGGGCAAGGCAGAACATGCAGAGCCGAGCCACAGATGAGGATGATGGTGATCCACCGTGCTTTCAGCCTCGCACTGATTTCCTGCTCACCGACTCCCTCCGCGAAATGGATGTCTGACCGCGGCGAGATTTATGGTGTGTTCACCGTTTCTTTGCCAAGCCACACCCACTTTGCTCTCCTTCTCCCTTCTCCCTTTTCCATTTCCAGAGTTGTGTTCTATTTTGCTTAATGCTCTCTGCTCTCTGTTCTCTTGGATTAGTTTGATCGGAGTCTCTTTTTGGTTTGGCGTTGATTACATGAGAAGTGTGGCGAGGGAGAGAGCTGGTGGTGGGGCTGTGATGGGCTGGTGTTTCCGAGTTTGAGTCCTGGTCCGACATGACGCATCGCATTGGCATTGTAGAGTTAGGTATGAGCATGAACTACGGAGTAATTATCATGGACTTCTTTCATTGCTTCAATTTGTTTTTACCTATTATTGTTTGCTATCTCAAATGTGAATTGTGTTGAACTAGAATGAGTTTCTTTGCCCTAAGGTTTGCCGCATCACTTCTCCAATTTAACGACTGAGCAGAATCAATATCATAATATCTCCATAACCCAACTTAGAAACCATCTACTCCGTACCTTCCGTAAACCACCTACCCCCCCTTATTAATAGCCATCCGAACTGACCAAGTGGATCGCCAACCGGGGTACGCTAGGCCACGCTGTACTCCATCAGGGCAAGATCCCCCCACGCTAACTGGCTGAACGAACAATACCAAGCTAAGCTCTCCGACATCTTCAGCTCTTCGTATCCACCGATTGGCGCGTGCGTCGGTCTTTTCCGGTGACCCCTCCCACTTTCACTGACCTTTCTGCCTGGGGCGGCCAGTCCATGTCCCATAGGGCTGGCCGTTGGATGGCCTTGCATGCGGGTCTTGCACTTGCTTTGCTTCACGGGCCAGGGCAATGCGCGGTTCCACTGGGATGATCTGCGAGGAGTCAGAGGTGAGCGACGGAGTCGTTTGGTTTGGCTTGGTTTGGTTTGGTTCCGTTCCAGGTGTATATAACAGGCTGGGATTTTGACTTCCAAGGTTCTTTTTTCTTCATTGTGCAGACCTGTCTTTCTTTCGACCTCCAATTTTGTTTTATATTCTCTTCTTTTCTCTTGCAATCGTTGATGACTGTCTTTGTTGTGTTCGGTTTTGACTTCACTTCCACTTCACTTCAATTTTTCTTCAACTGACTTCGGGCTGGAACTCGCTGCATTCGCTTCGACAGCTTTGGACTTCTACATTTACCCACCTCACACCAACACCCTCAACCTTCATCACTTTCATTATCAATTCGCTTATCTACACTCCCGTCAAAATGTGCTACAAGGTCGTCGAACGCTACTCCGTCTGCAAATGCGTCTACTTCCAACACTCCATTGACCCATGTTCCGCCTACGGCCAACGCGGCCACTCCATTCAAGAAAAGACCGTGCTAGTTGGCTACGCCTGTGCACGACACTCTGCCCACTCCTCCCCCACTTCACCGACGACTGGCCGCTGGCCTGATTCTGGATACTCCAGTTCGAAGGGATCCGGCAGGTAGATTGGCGTAGAGGGGTGGTTTCAGTCTACTGGTTAGACTGGCTGGTAAACCACTTGCTATCACTACGTTTTCTACGATTTTATCTGCCCCGCTACGCTACGCTATGCGATGCTATGATCTTCTTCCGGGAATCTCTTCTTGATGAAGAGTTCGGTTTGGTTCGGTTTGATTTGGTTCTGCTCGGGCCGGGTCGGGGCTCATGAGAACAGTTATGGACGATGCGATGATGAGACAATGTGCGACAATGTTTAATTCTCACTTTCACGCGGTTACGATCTGGCTGGAATTATTCTGCTCTTCTCTACAAGCACGTAATCAAAATCATCACCCCGGGCGGGTGAGATATGATATGAATGACGAGTGAGGGCGGGGAGGAGGGGAATCGGGATGGGCGCCGGTCGCCTTTTCAGCATGGACAAATCTATGTGATTGATCAGATTGTGTTTCCAGGCGAAATATGACAATCGCATCACGACGTCCGGTGGTGAAATTCGCTGTACGATGGGATGAGGAAAAGCATTCTACTCGATTCGTTTCGTTTCTCGCATTTGGTATCGCGTTTGTGGATTCGCGGGACGACTTGTAAAGTACATTGCACTGCTTTTTTTTTCTTCTATCTTTCCTTGAAAGCTTCCAGGACTAGCGATGTTGTTTCTACTCGGGTAGTAGGCTGCATGGGCTGTTTGAAGTTGTTTCATTTTTTTTTCGCTCTTCACTTTTGACTTTTCTTTTTCATTTGCGTTCTTTTTGCTGCGCTGGTTCTGTAGCACTGCATCCTGCATGGGCGAGCGAGTATACTCTGTCGTTATCAGTTAATATTAAACAACATACGCTCTTTGGTTGGTTTCCGGCAAAGTAAGATGTAGAGTGTAGAGGAATGCGTTGGGATGAAAATGGGTCCGATGGTATTGATTGCAGCTTTCCCTCGCTTAGAGAATAGATTCAGAAACATGCGTTTTATTGCCTTGAATCATGAGTTCGGTAGTTTTCAGACCTGGTATATGATAATTAGAATTTGAATGTGCCAGTGGCGCTTGGTCAAATGCTTGGTATCGAGTGCCTTCTCTTTGGGTTATGCGTCAGAGACTCGGGGGCGCCGTCGGATGCGCTGTCTCAGCCACTCGATCTGCTGACATTAATTTATCCATGTTCTGCCAATCGAATAAGTGGAATGGCGATGATTAGATTTGAATTCCGATTCGCTGTCTCGGGACTTTAAATGGAAGATTTGACACTCAGCCTCAATTTGGTCAAACTTTGCTGACAGGCCCTTCGCACTTCATCAATTACTTGATCCAATCCATTAGTAGGACATTCAAACACACTCAGATTCTGCTACACCCCAGAATTCTTCACTAACATCGATTTGCTCTACGGGTTGATTTAAATGCAATTTTGGCGTCTTTCCGGCTTTTCCTGCCACTCTCCTCCATCACATCCGACTGCCCCGCCCGGAATTCCCGAGTTCCCCAGTCCGGGGCAATCGACTGCTATAAAACTGCCCCTCGCGCCACCTGTCGCAGAAGTTCAATAGTACACATACTACGACATAAAGGCTACATCATGCCGACCGATAATCCCCTCACAACCCTTTACAAAGAGGTCGACGGCAGCAAGATCTCCACCGACATCTATCTCCCCCCGTCGGACGCGTCGTCACCCCAAAAATATCCCGTCGGTAGGTCCGATCAACCCCGTCTAATCGTCACGAGAATCAAATTTAACATAATCACAGTCATTGACATCCATGGCGGCGCTTTTATGCTCGGCCATTCCCGCATGGTCTCCATCCCCCAGGTGAACGACTGTCTGGACCGAGGCTGGATCGTGCTCGTTCCGAACCATCGGCTTTGCCCCGGCGTGAATCTGTTAGACGGGCCGATGCGGGATATCCGCGATCTACTAGCCTGGATTCACGATGGCCACCTCGATACATTCCTAAAGGACCATGGGCCTTACCAGGTTGATCTGGAAAATGTCGCTGCGTTCGGAACCTCGTCTGGTGGACATTTAGCTCTTAGCTTGGTATGCATCATCTCATCCACTAAATCAAGCATTTACCGCGCAACCCAATTTTTCTTGGAACGCCAAAGCTAACAAAATACAGGGTTTCAACGTCCCAATCCCCGCAAAAGCAATCCTCTCCCTCTACGGCACAGTGAACTTCTCAAACCCACTCTGGTCAAAACCAATCCCCCACGTCGCTGCGAAACTTCCCAAGGATCTTTCCCGGGGATTCCTCAACAAGATCTACGACGAAATTCCGATCCCGACAGACTCCTCTGTCTCGTTAGAAGGCCAGACTGAATCCGGTGTGTCGAAGGGTCCTGATTTTTCAAAGGCCCGAGACGCGTTCGCTTTTACCCAGATCGCGGGCGGGACGGTCACAAGTGCTATTTACCCTCAGGGTCAGACTATCGATACCAAGTTTGATCTTGTTGATCCGGCAAGAAATGTTACGGCCGAGTTTCCGCCGACTTATATCGTGCATGGGCAGGCTGATACGATGGTTCCTATTGATCTTAGTAGGGATTTCTTGGCTACGTTGAAAGACGCGGGCGTGAGATGTGGAATGACTGAGGTTCCTGGGGAGGAACATACTTTCGCGGCTATGATGGAGGTTGGGTCGAAGACTTGGTGGTTGCAGAGGGAGGGGTTTGACTTTTTGGAGGGGATCATTGGGAGAGGGCCTAAGTAGGGGTGATTTCCAAGTTGCTTGAAAACGGGGGCTAGAGAAGGCTATTTTCCCATTTGTAGATACTTTTGCCTCTCGGCTTGACCAAATATAGAACGAAATTGACAATCATCTGAGGAACTAATATCCATCTCCATTCTCGAAACAGCCATTCTCTGGAAGTCTGATGAATGGCAACTGTTGTGTTTCTCTGTGCTATGCACTTGTGCCGGATTTACCTACTAATCCAAGGGAACTGGGTAACTGTGACTTCCTGACTATGGTAGATTTTAATTTTCTGCCCTCCTCGGCCAAGCAAATCAAGGGTATGCGACTCTGTTCCTCGACTCTCCCATGGATGAGTTTACATCGCGAATAGGAATTTTTGCAGCTTGGTTGTAGGCGAGATAGTAGCGTGCATCGTGGTAGTACTGGCCTGCTGTCCATTATGGGGAAGGCCCAGAGCTCAAAGAGCAGGTGTTCTGAGAGTTTTGATGATGTATTTTGAGATACCCAAAGATGGTTCAATAATCCTCGACGAATGACAAGACCTAATTGGAGAAATTGTACTCAGTTGTCAAGAACGTAAGAAAGGGTATATGACTCTTTAAGAATGTACCGACCTGACTAATGTGCAAGGAGCATAGGATAAAGTAACTTGCCACATGCCTCAAGCATGATATTTAGCCAAAGTATCATATTGAATGATCCACTTGATCCGTTTTCATAAGGCCGTGATTATTTGGGCACTCGGATTTCAAGGCCCATCGGTGAGGCCCTTGGTTTGTCGGTTTGTCGGTTTTAGACCACCTGTGGGATTGCTGAGGTCCTGTGGCTTGGGAGCTTCTCAGTTCTCTTTGCGATGTACACTTTGAGCAGTATCTCCTGGTAAGACTGAATGGATCCCTCGTAGTGATATATATGTGAAAGTGAGTTGGACTGAGCCAGTTTTCTTGTCGTGTCAACTTCGTGTTCTCTATTTAGAGCTTTTAATGTATGTCGGACACGCCATTTGTGATTTAAAGACATGGTGGAGGAAGACAGAGTTGAAGTTATCATCGTCGCCGCCATCAGGTGATGCCGCGTGCCGCTGTTGCTGTTGTTGTTGACGTTCAACTCTTGATCTTGTTGTATGGTCGCAAATCGAGTCCGGAAGGCCTATAAACATATTAGATAGTCTCTGTCACAGAGGCTGCTCGTATGGAGAAGTTGACATTGACAGCCCGTGTTTGTAGGGACCGGTTAACGTGTTGCAGTAGAGGCATTGTTATCTTCATGACGAGGTTGGCGGGAGGCAGTCTGAGCTTGTCTGCAGTTGAAAACAGATGGGGACAGATAAACAGGAGCAATATGTTGGACTTGGTAACTCCGCGAGCCATGGGATACAATTGTCTGCAAAGAAATAGTAAATGGATGCAAAGAGAGAAAGTGGTGAAGAGGATATTCAAACAAGGAAGGCATTGCAGCCCTCATGCCTCAGGCATGAGAGCTGGACCGCTCCATTCACTGTTGAGAAACAAGCTATACTGGGCAGAACCTTGGGTTGAAATCCATTGGCCTGAATTTGACAGTAACCTTTGTCCAACTATGCACCTGGGAAGCCAATGCAAGTCGGCTCGTCGTGAATTATTTTGTTTCACTGCCGAGCCACCACCCCCAAACACAATAGATTATTAAATTTTTTATAAATTGAATTGAAAGGGGGGTTTTAAAACTTCAAACGACAACCTTCTCGTCCGAAAAATCCTCAGAACCGAAGTAATGCATCAAGCTCCGCCAAGAAGAGAATGGAGTTGGTATCATCTAAAGGCATTGCTTTAATATCTTGCCTAGATATAGGGTGGGTCGGCATCTGCAACACACCACATGATACTTTCGAATTTGTATTTTCCAGTTCTTGTGCCATGGTATTTGCCGTCTCCTGAAAAATTTGGGGACGTGAGCTGGGGCGAGACTGGTCACCACTCGCGGAAGGGCCTGTTTTTCGGCCCAAACCAAAGTCACTGCCGGCAGGAAGGCATCTCCCATCTCTCTTTGCTTCGATTCTCTCCGGAGGGACTATTCTCATAACTTCTGAGAACATTGAATACATAGCGCTCCATCGTGGCACCTCGTGATCAATTCCTTGCGGCAGTTGCAATTCATATTTAAGGTGCCGTCGCGTAAGAGAATCTTTAACCACATGTTCACCTACTATTGGTCCATATTCTCTTACCGGTCTATCTTGACAATAATAAATAGTTAGCATGGTCTGGATCTCAACTATGTGTTATATCGAAAAGCAGCACAGTACCTAACCGGTCGCTCCCTTAGTAAACACGGTTGGCCCTCACCGAGGCAGAAGATGCACTGGTAATGATTCGGACTCCTGACGCATCGCTTTTTTCGAGAAAAGCAGGCTTGACAGGCTGGAGAAGAACAATGCTTACTGGTAGAGGATAGACAATTATTGATACCATAGTCTTGTATCCCCTGGAAGCTGTTGAGTGGCCGAATTTCTCTGTATCTTTTCTTCATGTCCGCGTTATTGGAAATAGAAGCTTGGAAAGAGGGCCAGAAACTGTTTTGCAGAGCATATTTATGCCATTTAAAACTTACTGTTTTACAATCCACATTTCAGAGTAAGAATAAAAGCTCTTGTTGAAGCTCCCGTCATCCATGGATCCTGATGCATCCATTTGAGCCTCGGCATGTCTTGAACTTGGTTAGGAGAATTTAAACGTCGGATGGGTCGTCGATGCTTTCCGACCGCCGAAATCCGAAGTCCTGACCAGTCAAAAAGTCTGACCTTCGGTGCACCACCGGAATAAAATATCCATCTTTTATATCTGCAAGATTTCGGGATTTTAGTACAAGAGGACCGCTTTGTTGGCAGTGCTTTTGCTCCAGTGTGGAAAGAAGGCTGCCAATCATGACCGTGTCTAAGTATGAGAGACTCCATTTGTAGGAAAAAATAATTCCGAATGAATTATTCTTAGAATATTTTGTAGTCTAATTCGCCAAAGTATCCTTGTAGAAAAGCCACCTGGGCATCGCCCGAGTTCAACTCTATCTCGTCAACCTGCAATTTATTAATCTGTACTGGGTATTCATCATTGCGCCGATTTGCAATTTGAATGTTAGTATGCTCAATAACCTCGTCGCTACCTAAATAATGGTTATTAGTTCTACATTGTAGTAATACCTATTTTTCGTTGTGACTTTATGGAATAGACAGTCACGGCACACCAGGGCTCAAGTTTATTTTATTTAGGCTTTTTAGAACAATAGATTCTTTGATCTCTAAGGTCAAGTGTGGTTCATTGATGGATTTCCCGAATAGCATCATGAAAAAATGAAAGTGAACTATTCAACTCAACTGTCGCACTTGTCATCAAGGTGCAAAGCAAAGCAAAGATTCGTATAGAGAAAAGGTTTCAGGTAGCCACAGTCAGGAAGAAAGCTTCAATCCTTGAGAAAGATCACCAAACTTTGCAAAATACAAATCAGAAAAGTAATTTGCTCGACCGATCCACGGTCGCTGAGACGCTCCTTTTGGCAATTGTCCGTTCGCGCGCGTGATATAGGTGGAATTGAGATTTAGTACCGGCCCTGGCTCAAGCTGCGTCGAATCTGAGAGATAAGCACAAACAACGGAATAGCCTTTGCTTTCCATGAGCTTGAGCAGTCGACAAATAGACAACATACTAGCATCCGCACCCAATGTCCAAGACGCATTTGTATATCCCAGCAGAATGGCAGCATTGGGAAGGTCTTGGAGCATCAAACCATTCCACATATACTTCTTCGACATATCAAATTCCTCTCCATTCACTATTATGTGAATGCCTCCCGCCAGCTGCAGTTTGAGGCCCGTTGCCGTGATGATGGTATCAGCGGATAGCCTTTGACCTGAGGTCAACTGGATCCCACCCGAGTCGATTGTTTCGATGATTCCTGTCTCGACCTGAGCCTTTCCAGAGCAGAGAGCTTTGAAAAAGTCACCGTCAGGGCAAAGACAAAGTCTCTGTTCCCATGGGTTGTAGCGTGGGTTGAAATGTGGATTCAAGGGAATACCCAAGGAAAGTTGTGCAGAAGTCTTCTTTTCAATAGCCGCCCTCGCAGCAGCAGGATACCATCGGGAGAATCTGAACATAAACTGAGAAGAACAAAGATACCACAGTCGGTTAATGTAGTACGCGATCTTGGATGGTAGAATGCGGCTCAGCCAGCCTCTCTTGATAGAATTTGGAAGGGAGAAAATGTAGGACGGGCTCCGTTGCAGCATGGTAACGCGGCCTGCCTTTTTGGCTAAGTTTGGGACCAGAGTTACGGCGGTAGCACCACTGCCGATGACGACGATGCTTTTGTCGGTATAGTCAAAATCTTCTGGCCAGAATTGTGGGTGAATAACATCGCCTTGAAAGTCTTGTATACCGGGAATCATCGTCTGCAGCGCCTCATGATAGTCGTAATAACCTGTTCCAAAGATCACAAATTTGGCAGCAAACTGAGCTTCGGAACCATCATGGTCAACATTGATTGTCCACATCTGTTGGTCCCATTCAACAGATCGCACACTATGTCGAAAATGAATGTTAGGGGTGATATTATGGGCAGATGCAGCATTTTCGAGATATGCTACAATATTCCGTCCTTCGGCAATTGGGTTTGGCTGATTCCAGGGATACCAAGGGAAACCAAAGGTATAAAGATCAGAGTCAGAGCGGATTCCTGGATAGCGAAAAAGGTCCCAAGTGCCCCCGATACTACCTCTAGCCTCTAATATGGCGTATCGGTAATCAGGGAAATCACTAGCCAACCGATATGCAGCATTGATACCAGAAATACCAGCGCCAATGATTATGGCATCGAAAGAAGAAGTTGCGTTTGCAGGAGTAGCTTCGCGCATTTTGTGAACAAATCAAGTGGGAAATACAAGGATAACTTTAAGTTAAAAACAGGATATAACTTTGAATTATATCCAAAGCGAGAATGTGAGTGCGAGCTTATCCGGCGTCCTTATTTTAGGTCAGTCTACCTTCAAGGGTTCTTCGATTTGCGCCGCCGAACTCCGATGTTAATTTATTCTGCAATTTCATTCATTGTCGCATTCGGAGCCGGAACTCAGCGGATAAAATGAGGTATTGTAATAGCGGCAACTTTCGCGCAAAATAGGATATAGCCCCCGCTCAAGGTTCGCGAAGGCCAATTACCATTTTTGCCTCTCAAGCGGGGAACATAGAGAAACCGAGAAGCACGGAGCGTGATATTCAACAAACTATGATAGGAACTGGGCTTTACCGGAAACTCCTTTGTCAAGAAGAAGCATATCCCGGCTTTCGGAAGTGACGCACCGAGGCATTAGTCTAACCGCCTCGGTCACCTCGAACTCCGAACGCTCATCAGATAGGCCCTCTTAGGTTGAATCTTTAAGAATGGATATAGTACACTCAATTAGACACCAAACCAGACAGCCCTCCTTGCTATATTCCGATAGGACACAACGTATACATGATGTCGGTGGCCAATTTCATTCTCGATACGTCTCAGGGGTTTATTGACAAGCTCCCTGGGCAATTTCGGCGAATTGCTCTTCTTCCATCTGTACAAAAAGGACTCGCGGTTCTTGCGGCACTGCAGTTTCTCAGGAGTTTCGATCGTTACCTTTCCCGAGGAGCACAGAACAATTGGGTTCGGCTCGCACCGTGGGATCCTTCGAAAGAACTAGTGGTTCTCACAGGCGGTTGTAGTGGAATAGGGAAGCAAGTTTTGGCAGATTTGACGGGTTTGAAGGTTAAAGTGGTTATTTTAGATGTTCAAGAGCCAACATTTGCACTACGTATGCAGGACCAGCAATCTTATGAACTGGTACATTGGCTAACTTCGGACATAGCCGCCAACGCAATCTTTTACCAGACAGACATCACGTCTTCTTCTATCCTGAAAGAGGTAGCTGGTAAAATCAGAAAAGAGCATGGTACCCCCACAATTCTCATCAACAACGCTGGTGTCGCAGATGGGGGCACGATTCTTGAAAAGTCGGAAGAATCGATACGTTTGACTATGGATGTCAACATGCTTTCACATTTTTGGACGGTCAGAGAGTTTTTGCCCGATATGATCCAGAAGGATCACGGGCATGTCATCACTCTCGCAAGTGCTACGAGCTTCATTACAATTGGTCAAATCGCAGACTACACGTGCTCAAAAGCCGCCGCCGTTGCTTTCCACGAGGGCCTTACACAGGAACTGAAACATTGGTATAAATCAAAGAAAATCAGAACAAGGTGATCGACCGCTTCTTGGGATCGAATTTACACTCTATTCCATGCAAGATCGACCATGCAATCAAAAGAGTTACTGACGACAGCGATATAGTATTGTCCATCCCTTTTGGGTTCGTACTCCCATGATTGATGATATGATCAAGGCAGGACACAAGTTCAGTGAGCCAATCATGAGTACAAAAGAGGTGTCTTCTGCCATTGTTAAGCAAATTACATCTCAAAACGGAGGCCAGCTTATTGTGCCGAGCTCCCATGGACGTGTGACACTACTGCGTGCTTTGCCCTGTTGGTATCAGGAGATGGTGAGAGACGGGGCTTCGAAGAATTTTGTGAGGCTTCGTGAGCTTCAGGACCGAATGAAGACAGAAAACCGGGGATAGCTGAAAGATTTGAAAATAGCAAGATTTGCGATCTCTAGGGTTTTAAAGAACAAGCCGGTACCTGTCCTGGCAATAACGATGGTTGGTTGGCTGATATCATTGCCTTGGAACGAAGGAACGGAGTAGAAGGGGTGTCTCCTCAACTATACTGTATACAGTGCACACACTTTTTTATCCCACTCTATTCCCTACGTACACTGCAGAAGGCTTCTAGACCCCCAAATATCCCCATGCCTAAGTAAAAGGCAGCAGGGACCGCTGTCCTGGTTGGCTATCGGTTGACCAAACCGAAAGCTAGTGGGATATTCTGATAACCCCTGGTTGTTATGTAATCTATCACTCAGATATTATGGCACGACCGCAAAGCCTCAGCGGGGTCAAAATGATGCCAGATTCCTCAACTTGTCAATGCCCCTTTCACACAGAAACTCCGATTGCATTGAACATGATAATCTATCCTTATCTAGGACCCTATAACATTAAGTCATTCTTTACGATCTATTCAGTCTATAGCCATTTTTGGGTTCTGATGCAAATTGTTTTCATTTTGATAGACGGAAAGGTTTTAGCGCTGCAGTTATGACAGAGGCATTTTGTACTAAAAAGAAACTTTGTAAAAACCTGCACCAAGTATTGCGATAGTGCGTGTCCCTGATCCTAGAGAGGCCCCACATGAACTAACTATATCTGGTCTCACAGCTGTGGAACGTTTTTGTAAAACTCCTAGTCGGGTCTCGGCAAACCCTCCGAGTCCCCTCCTCCCAACCAAACCGAGGTAAGTTGGAACTTCCCCTCATTGTTTTGCTTCAAAAAACAAAACCTGCTACCGTTACTCCAATACTATCGCTTTGCTTTCATACTTTATTGGCTACACATTCTGGTACTTTGGGTTTCTCCAAATATGATACCTACTAGTAGGTAGGCCTCGCGTTTTGAACGCATACGTGCCTTAGATCACAACCGAACACCAAGATATCCACTGTGGCCAGCTAGGCTTGCATTTTTGGATCTACCATAGTTTCCAAACTCGACCATTAAAATCTTCCGAAGAAGTTTGCAATGGCCTTGAAAGACAACAAGGGGTCCAACCTCGATGCCCATGAGCGGGTTATATCTGCCACCGTGGAAGCTCAAGACTCACCTACATCTCCGCCCGCTTTTACCATCGATGGTGGTCTTCACGGCTCTCTTCAGGTCCTTGGTGCCTTCTTAATTCTTTTCAATGTCTGGTGAGTTGAACCCATATGCTGTGCTTGAAGTAGATCTGAGAGGCTTATTGTTTCAAAGGGGAATAAACTTTGCGTTCGGAACATTCGAAAGTTTCTATGCACTTACTTACATTCCCTCGTTCACGGCATCTTCCATATCGTGGATTGGTACTATTCAATCTTGGCTGCTGATTGCCTGTGGTCTATTTTCCGGCCCACTTTTTGATCGTGGGCACTACGCGGTCATGCTCCTATCTGGAAGTGCTTTGGCCGTTTTTGGGTTCATGATGCTCAGTCTGTCTCATGAATACTATCAGATTTTTTTAAGCCAAGGTGTATGTATGGGGCTCGGATTTGGACTGTTATACACACCCAGTATTGCACTCGTTAGTCGTTCTTTCACACGCAGGCGAGCTTTGGCGCTGGGTGTAGCGACAAGCGGTGCACCTGCAGGAGGCATCGTCTATAACGTCATGTTCAACCAGCTTATCCTCAAGACAAGTTTTGCCTGGACTGTTCGCATTATGGGGCTGGTGATGCTTGTCTTGTTTACTGTCGCTGCTGCTCTTCTCTTCTCCCAAAGAAAAGCGATGGAGAACATTGATGAAGGTCGACCCAGAAAGCTGATTGACCTGAGAGCATTCAAGGATCTCCCTTTTTGGAGCTTCACCTTGGCCAACCTTTTAATCTACCTCGGTTATATAACGCCCTATTATTACATTCCGACTTATGCGCAGACGACACTACAAACATCACAGTCGTTGGCTTCATATGTACTCGTGATCTCACAGGCTTCATCAATAGTCGGCCGCGTTGGTACAACTTGTTTAGCTCACTACTACGGCTCAATGATATCATGGATTCTTTGTGCTTTGCTCTCCGGCATTCTATGTCTGAGCTGGATAAGTGCTAACACTCTTGCGCGTTTTATCCTTTATTCGGCCTTTTACGGTGAGCAAGTCTCTCTCGTGTTGGTTGTTGGCAGATGTGTCTAATGCAGTATTATAGGTGGTATATCCGGTGCTCTGGTTCCTCTTCCACCAAGTGTCTTTTCACATGTCTGTCCAGATTCCAAATCCCTGGGAACTTGGTTCGGAATGGCGCAAAGTATCAGCAGCATTGCGTCGCTTACGGGACCGCCAATTGCCGGAGCACTTGCTTCCATTGGCTCTCGTAGTAGTAAAAATCTCAATTTTCTTGGCATTCAACTCTTTGGTGGCATTACCATGATTCTTGGTGCATTTGAATTGATGTTCTTGTGGTATTTACTTCGCAAGTTCAGAGACAAGAAGGGTATATTTTGAAGTACATAACTGTTGGTGGTCTTTGAATCTTACAGAAAGCTCAGCAGTACCATAATCAACCTCAAATTCCATGGTTTGTTTCGCTTCTGTGTTGCGTATCAGCCACTTGACCTATCTACGGGGGTTTGTAGACCTCCACTCTTACTGCACAGCCTTCACAGGTAGTCGAGGCAGGAGGCACTAATAATACTGAGCTTCAATAGTCTTATCAACTGATAGACAGGGTGAGGCGGCACACCTATACAGCGCACCTTGCGCGCTTTGCAGCGATCACACGAGCGTGATGCGCGTGCAGCAAGAATTTTCTCGTTGTGAGCCATCGGGGATTTCTCCGCTGGCAAGGAGGGTTATGACAGGTCGTCTAGATTGATCTGGGATACAATCATTTCCGACGGAGTACGAGAATCGGACTCGGACTCGGAATTCAAGCAACATCGGGTGACCTGCTGACTCATCTACACCGAGTTCCGGTTTCCGTTCCGACGTCCGAGTTTACTTCCACAATCAAACACAGCCGAGAGGCATGAAACTCAAAATAACTAAAATATAGCGGATAGGCCTATAGAAAGGGAGTATATAACCCTGGTTGCAACTTGGGGTGCATGTGGTTTTGGACCGTTGACCGAGGTAACTTGAAAAGGCCCCTTGAAATGGTACAAGCGAGTTCAAAATGATCTCCAGATTATTAATGATCTATATTAATTGATCTCAACCAAAAGTTTTTCTATTATTGTTTGTCCCGAGTCGTCACAACCTGGTGTTTCTGGCATCCCTGGCATCCTTGGCATTCACCATGACAAACACCCATGGCTATTGCGATCCAGCCTTTACCTCCGTCCGCGACCTCCTCCAGGAGAATATTGCCAACAACTGTGAGGTCGGCGCTTCTCTCTGTGTCAACATCGACGGCATGAATGTGATCGACTTATGGGGCGGTCATTTTGATCCCGAACGCACTAAACCTTGGAATAAAGACACCATTACGGTCGTGTGGTCTTGCTCCAAGGTGGTGTGCAACCTAGCAGCACTCACGCTGGTCGACCGCGGTCTACTAGACCTGAATGAAAATGTGGCTGCATACTGGCCTGAGTTCGCTGCCAAAGGCAAGGATAATGTCAAAGTGTGGCAGATTATGAGCCACTCTTCTGGCGTATCTGGCTGGGAGCCTCCAATCTCCTGGGAAGATGTCTTTGAATTGAGGAAGTCGACCGACAAGCTTGCAGCCCAAGAACCTTGGTGGACTCCCGGTGAGCAAAATGGATATCACTTGGTGAATCAGGGTCATCTCATTGGAGAGATTGTGCGACGCGTGAGCGGCAAATCGTTGACGCAATTTATCTCTGATGAACTTACTACGCTCTTGGGTGCGGATTTCCAACTTGGCGTGCCAGAGAAAGATTGGTCTCGCACAGCAGACGTTATTCCTCCTCCGCCTAGGGGTTTCGAGGGAGTTGAGCTTAATCCTGTGGCACTCAAGGTGTACGCAGGGCCTCCTATGGAAGCGACAATCTCTTCTACTCCTGCCTTTCGAGGTGCTGAGATCGGTGGTGCGGGGGGATTCTCGAACGCGCGCGCATTGGCTCGCATTGGCTCTATTGTCTCTCTAGGTGGAGCTGTCGATGGAAAACAGTATCTTTCTGTCGACACTATTGATAAGATGATGACAGAGCAAATTGCTGGCCATGATATGGTTACATTCCTATATATACGCTATGGTTTGGGAGTTGGCTTGCCCGTTCCCCAGACCTTCCCGTTTATTCCGGAAGGACGTATCTGCTACTGGGGGGGTTGGGGCGGCTCTCTTATAATTATGGATCGCCATCGTCGGATGACAATTGGATACGCCATGAATAAGATGGGCTCTGCTGTTATTGGAAATGACCGATCACAGGAATATGTCGAAGAGATCTATAGGATCCTCGATACTTTGGGCGCTTCACATTCCTCGGGATAATTAGGGATCCAGATACTGGAAATTTCTATTTACGTTACGTTATAAGAAGAAATCAAGAGATCCGAGTCATTTCTCATTATTCATAGCATCTGAACTAGACATAAAGCCTGAGCAAGGAATAATTCATGACATCCAGATGCTCTTCGGAAATATCTCCGCGGGGCTATATCCCAGCCTGATTTGTATTGAAACTGGCTAAAAGCAGGACACAGAGCGGAATTGTCCTTATGGCTTGCAATGCAAGGTCGCAAGATAAGCTTGTCAATAACTAGTGCCGGGTCTGATCCTCATGCAAAGAACAAAGAAAGGAATCAGCGGCATGTTGTCCGGCGCATCGGATAGGGTTCATCGATGTCTTTTATCCTCTGCTCTCCCTCCGCACGGTTATATTAACTGTACTATATTCCCCACTCACTCGCGGAGTGAAGCCTGTTCACCCGCGGCGAAGGGTTATATTTCTTTTTTTGTAGTTTTGTGTTGGCTTTTTGTTATCTTTCGTAGAAATCATCAAGCAAAGCAAAGAACGATGACCGGAGTTCCTGCGGCCAAGATCCAAGTGGATTATTCGCAAAGCAGTATCTCATTGCCCTAGACTAGGCAAGGGTAATGATCGACTGAAAGCACCTAGCGGCGGACGACGATGCCCTGGCGACGGACACCACGGCGAGCACGGCGATACTCCTCATCACTGTCCTCGGATTCGGAGCAGCTGGCCTCGGAGGACTCGGAGATGTAGCCACAGCGGCTACCACCGCAGTCCAGCTTGACGCGGTCACCCTTGCGAGTGATGCCGTAACGCTCACAGCGGCACTGCACGGGGGGATCGCTCATGGAGGACAGAGAAGACGGCGAGGTCGAGCCCGAAGAGCGGGACGACAGGGAGGAACCGGCGGAGCTGGGTGGGCTGTTGGAGTAGGAGTACTCATCGGACAAGCGGGAGCCCGCGAAGCGACGGGTGAGGTCATCGACGGTGGGAGTGTACTCGGCCTCGCGAAGTTGACGGGAAGCGTAGGGCTTGGAGGGCTTGGGGTGCTGGATTCTGGAGGGCGAGAGAGCGCGGCCAGTAGCGACATTGGCAGAGCCACGGTGAGCCTTGGGGGCCTCACTGCGACGGCTGGGCTTGCCACCGGGGACATCGAGGATGTTAAGCTTGCGGCCGGTGGTGGGCTCGACGGTGTACTCGACGGCGGGGTCGTGCGAGACGTGGTGGCCATCCATGATATAGTAGTACCAGTAGCGGCTACCGAGTTGCAGCATGGAGGATTGGAAGCGGAACTTGCCCATCCATGCACCTGGCTTGTCCTCGGCGGACAGAGGCAGTTGGCGAGAGTAGTTGTCCCAAGAGCCGACAAGGTGGACGGTCCTGACGTTGGACGACGTGCGCAGAGAAAACTTGAGTTGAACGGCGGCCATTATGAAGACTTGTAAAAGTCACAAGACGATGCAAAGTTGTAAGATAAAGTATAAAGTTGTCGTAGATAGAGTAAAACAACAAAACTACCAGAGTTGAGTTGATGTTGATGCTCTTTGAAGGGAACCGGTCCACGACAATGAGAATATAATAAGTATATCCGAGCGAGATTAGATTAAAGTTGATTTGTTGATAGAGCTGGCACAGCAAGGCGTACGTTGACCGGCAACGATGAGGCGCAGACTGTAAAAGTTGAAAGAATTCGAGTGTAAAAACCGGCGAGGCTGAATAATGGGGTGGGCAAAGACACAGAGAGCGCAGCTCGAACTGTGTGCAGAGTATGATTTTGGTGGGTTGGAAATGTGGCTTAGAAAATGGGGCAGTAATTAGAATAGTAGAATAGTAGAAGAAAAAAAGAACCTGACAACCAGTGCCGGGGTTCACTCGAAAAATGGGCAGCTCTAACAAACAAACGCTCGCTGAAGAAAGAAAAGAAGAAATCCGCCTGGGCGGTTATGGCCAGTTTTAAGGGAATCGAATCGATCAGCGCTGCAGAATGTTGGGCCCGTCGATGTGGGCGGGTAATTCTCGCGATTCATTGGTGCTTGAGTGTGTTGCGCAGTGATGGGCTGGCTGCAGGGTTGATTCCCCGTCACATCCAATCGATTATGCTGACTTGACGCTCGCGGTGAGACCCAGCATGAGGGGCTGACCGAATCAGATCTCAGGATCCCGGATCCCCATTGTTCACAATCCCGGGCTTCTAGCTGCTGTCAACTCTTCTTGTTCTCGGGACGGCCTGCAGGAGGTCTGGCCATGTACCTGGTACAGGGCACCCCAGCCGCATGTTAGAAGGTTATTAGCAGACGGAACCGTGGTTGGAGTGCGGATCCATCCATGTGGAAGGATTAAGGTCCTGTTTGTAATGAATTAATTGAAATCAATGGAGAAATTCTTTCATATTGATTGAATCCTCTGCCGCGACGGGGCGGAAATAGGTGCAAGTACCAAGTACAACCTGCCGATCCGGTCGCAGATGACATATATTCTGTGTCATCTGGACTCTGATGCGCACAGTCCATTCCCTCGTAACTCGGAGAATTTCGCCGACTTGACTGGACTCGACCAGGCACGTCAATCGAAGGGGAAAGTGGGCTGTCCCCGCACGATCCGACCGCCCAGCCTCTGAATTATCATTTCCAACAAAAAAAAAATTCATATTCTGGATAATTCGTGAGTATGTTACTAGATTAAAGGAAAACAGTCAGATCCAATCAAAACCTCACCACCCCTATTCAGCGGAGGCTCCCTCCCGTATAATCCCTCTTATCACGTCGTGCAGCGCAGGAGCACTGCATCCTGCAAAGTAAGCCATCAGCACGCCGAGTCCAAGCCCCACTCATAACGAATGAAATCCCTGCCAAAATAACAGCAATTTATTGGCACGGCAAGACGGGATCCCTCAACGACGTACGATTTCTGTCAATATTGTGGCGCCGGGCAGGTCCCAACTGCGAAGAAATACTTGGGAGGTGAGCAGTTGCCAATGGGACATAGCGTAATTATGCCCATGCTGATTCTCAACAAAAACGTCTGGTCGATATCGACTCCGCACAGCCGTAATCTCCTGTTTTGACAGGAATATATGCTAGATTCAAGTTCGAAGATTTAGCCAAGGAACTAGAATCGAACTTTTCTCATTGCAGACACAAGTACATACAGGAAGGGTCTACCGGGGGTATAAAATATCGTGTCCTCTTCCACTAGTAGCATGGGGAAATTTCCAATTTGTACTAGTATGTGTATAGGTAGCCCTGGAGGTAACCTTGGAAACGGACGTTCGAATCTAGTCCAGCTTGACCAAGCCATTTTTAATCTGGTTTGAATTGCGACTATGCATTCGCTGTGATAATATCATGTCTAATCAAAGCATCGCCGTGGTAAATAACCAGAATGCGCCTCGACACCGTCACGCGCATCCAGGATGTAATACGATCTCGCAAGCTCATGCAGATTAGGATCCTGTTTACCCTAATACAGGAGAGTCTTACCTCGATTTGCCGGACATTGTCTAGTACATCCACCTATATAGACTGCGTAATGTTCGAGCCTGTGCTATCTTATCACGAGTCGTATGGGGGTCCTCGGACTGCACCCTCATGATAATCAGGGCTGGAATCTCCTTGTTCATTGGTAAAAATCTCTTCCCATCTGTCCGCACGTATTCTTGTGTATTGACAAAAGTCGTGACACGGTTGGTCTTATTACTGAGTGTCTAATCCAAGCTTTTTGTATTGGATCACAAAGTCTTCAAACAGCTTGTTAAAAGCCAAGAGGTCCAAATGGCTCAGGAGTTCTTTGCTATCGTCCTGTTCCACATAGCAGAGCATGTTGTGGATATCCCAGGTGATAGCCAGCAGGTACCCTAGCTCTGATTCCCTAAAGACTTGCTCGCCCGTGTCTAAGTCACCAGTCTCCCGGTTCCACTGTTCGACATACTTCTCGCAGAAGTGCTTCTTCTCCTCTTCCGTATAAGGCCTGCGGCTAGCCATTTTGCCGTCCTCGTCAACCCAGTTGAACACCTTTTGCATAAAGTGTTCACCAATATCGAAGGCTCGGTAGTTTCGAAAAACGAACTCAAAGTCTATTAGAACGATCTTGCTTTCTCCTTTTTTAGGGCTGTTCTTCACCATCACATTCATGAATGCCGCATCGTGAATGCACCATCCTTTCTTTCCTTCTATTGACTCCAGCTTGTCTGTTACCCGTCTGATCTTTGAGGCAAAGTCGTAATCAATAAGATCGTCCATCGTAATACCTCCCTCATAGAAAAGCTTTTTGAGCTTGTCCATCTTATGATACCTTTTAAACTCCCTGGTGATGACATCGTAATAACTTTGAACTGGGTTCTCCTCCAACTGCGTCTTCCTGGAATGAAAACTGGCATACCCTCTGGCCACATCGGCTCGGATGCTTTCATCTTCCACATCTTCTGGCTCCAAATTGCGTGCATCTAGAAACTCATCGACCCTTCCAAATGTGCCGTCCTTTGTCTGAAAAAACCCGTAAACTTTGGCACCGAGACCCGATTGACCGTAATCGTGGCATAGTTGTGCCTCCTCGAGCTTGCTGGGGACTAAGTCCTTGAACACTTCGATTATTTTGTCGTGTTCACTGTGGAGTTTGAGGATAACTTTGGAAGGTCCTAGCTCCCCATCGTCTTCAGTCATTGGTCGTTCTATTGCATAGTTTTGATTCTCTCCGGCAAGTCTTTTCACAGTCAGTGTTTCTGGGTCGGCGATCCGGAAGTTGTTCGTAGCGAACATTTGAACGATATCTTTGATGGCAGTCTTAGTCAATGGGCCATGTCGAGGCAGGGCCACGGGAACCATTGTGCAGGTTACCATCCCTTTGTGGAGGCTTGGGAGGATAAATTGCTGCGAAATTTCGCTCTAGAGAAAATGATTGCAGGGAAACGACTAAAGGAATATTATTCGAGTAGAAGGGAAAATATCAGCGGCGTGGCGAAAAGAGGGGCCAGTACTATTCTTCCACATGCTAAGATTCCCCAATTGTGTGGTATGCGCTGTGCCAATTAAAAATCGATTGCCGCGTCCTATTGTGAGTGATTCTTTCGTCAGTCGGTCGGCATGAGCCAGAATGAGTCACCTTTTGTCATTTCTCACGGCCAATTCTCCAATACTACCGTGCTTAGCTAATAATTGAAGAGTGAAAGTTGTGGCATCAGTTTCGGGACACACTGTAAACGCAAAATACTAAGACGATACAATGTGAATTTATGCCAGTTTTTCAATTATTATCTGAATGCCACTAACAAATTGCCAGATGGGCTTCATCACTACAGGCCGGAATGATTGTCATTAAGTTAAGACTGAAGGGAAATGTTTCTATTGTCGGCTTCCCGAAAGCGTTTAGCGTGTTCGAGGTCCCGAACTAACTCAACTTGTGGATACATATAATTTTTTATAAGAAGAAGGAATCATAAATAAAGACTTCCTGGAGAGAGCTGAAATCATGGTTTTTATTCATCTATTCAGATTCATGGCATCACAATGAATGCAAACAACTGCATCGAACCATCGCCTCCACCATCACCGAGGACCAATAACAGCTCTTCCAGCACATCCTCGAACGAAATGGAACAAGACTGCAATTTAAATTTCCCAGACGGTGGCTGGCGCGCATGGGGCGTTGTTATTGGCTCCTGGTGCGCGATGGTGCCGTCTTTTGGACTTATGAGTACAATTGGTGTGTTTGAAGCTTGGCTGGCAGACCATCAATTAAAATATTATTCGAAAGCTTCCATAGGCTGGATATTCAGTCTTTATGTATTCTTCCTTTACTTTGGAAGTATTCAAGTTGGTCAGAGCTTCCACGTGAATATTTCAAACTTCATTTCCTTGGAAGTTGACTTTTAGCAGGACCTATCTTTGACGCGCATGGGCTAAAGCCTTTACTGATTCCTGGGTGCGTCGGACTTGTCGCATCATTGATGGTCTTCAGCGTGGCAGAAGGTATGTTCACTCAAAAACTCGAGCTTGGATCGTCTGGTCTCTAAGGCATCTCTTTTCTAAAAAAAATCTAGAATATTATCAATTCATGCTCGGGTTCAGTGTTCTTGGCGGTATTTCATCGTCCATGGTTTTCACACCTAGCGTTGGTTGCATAGCTCATTGGTTTCTTCGGCGTCGCGCTCTAGCTACCGGAGTAGCAGCAACTGCTGGGGGAATCGGAGGTATCATCTTCCCTATTCTTGTCTCCAATCTCGCTGGGAGCCTAGGATTCCCGTGGGCCATTCGAATAGTTGGCTTCGTAAGTGTTCTCTTCTGTGCTCTCTCTGTGGCACTTTTGAGAACCAGAGAACCCTGCTTAAATTCGGGAAAGAAAGGGAAGATAGATATTAAATCTTTGAGTGAACTCCACTTCTCACTATTGACGGCTGCTATCGTTTTAATCGATTTCGCTCTACTGATTCCGTTGACTTATCTACCATCGTATGCCCAATCTCGCGGCCTGGGTGATTCTTTTGCATACAACCTATCACCTATTTTGAACGCAGCTTCAATATTAGGTCGAATTGTCCCGGGATATTTCGCTGACCGGTTTGGGCGTTTCAATGTGATGATCGTTACAGCATTCGTTTGTTCAGTGATTACTTTCGCTCTCTGGCTTCCATCCCAGTCCAATCGCGCGGCCATTTTGGCATACGCTGTGCTTTTCGGATTTTGGAGTGGCTCTGCAATTAGTCTCTCCCCTGTTTGTGTTGCGCAAATTTCCAAAACCGAAGAATTTGGAAAGCGTTATGGTACGACCTATTTTCTGGTCAGTTTAGGTACCCTTATTGCGATTCCAATTGCCGGTGAACTTTTAAAGGTTCAGCCACCAAATGGAGGATTGGATAACTATTATGGCTTGATTGTTCTTTGCGGGCTGGCTTATTCTTGTGCATGTCTTTTTTTTATTTTATCTAGAGCTGTGAGCGTTGGTTGGGGATTCAAAGTTTTTTAGTACTTTGAATTAAACGTTGACTCGAGTTTATTATTTTTGAACGCTGATATGAACATTCCGGGATCATTCTTAATAAGATCTAATACCTCTTAGCGATAGAATTATGAATTACACGAAAGAGTGTAGGCAGTTGCGCCAGTTTCGGAACGTACTGTACAACCTATGCGACTATACAAAAAAAGCAATATGATCCATTGACTATGTATGACCAGATGAAAGAAGATGCGATGTGCCAACCTCCAGACGCCGCAACAACCCAGCGGACGCATTTTTCGAAATCATTAAAATACAATAAAGAGAGAGAGATGAAAAGGAGATAGAGTCAATCAAGTCCACAACAGAATTACCGCACGGATACACCCGACCGGTCGGTAAACATCCGAGCGGCAATGTTCATCGAGGCCAGCTCTTGGAACAGAAGCTTGGCGGCATAGGGGATGTGTACCTGTGAGATACGGTGCTTGTTGTTGCAGAGACGGCACTCGAATAGACCCTTCTTCAGTTTTCTGTTCGCGTGGTTAGTGAACTGTTTGGATATCGGGGAACGTGAGGAAAGGTGAAAGGGGGAATATGGACTTACGCAATGGGGGTCATCAGACCGCAGTCGTCGCAAATGTGGACACGGAAAGGATCTGAAACGTCGAAGAGACGCTCCTTCAAGAATGCACTGGCGCCGTGCGCAATCATACAATCACGTTCCATCTCTCCGAAACGCAGACCACCGTCACGGGCACGACCTTCAACGGGCTGGCGGGTGAGAATCTGGGTAGGACCACGGGCACGGGCGTGAATCTTGTCGTCGACCATATGGCGCAGACGTTGATAGTAGGTGGGACCCAGGAAGACCTGGGCAACCAGCTTCCGACCGGTGTGGCCGTTGAACATCACCTCGAAACCGCGAGATTGGTAACCGTGCTCACGAAGTAGACGAGAAACAGAGTCGACAGTGACATCGGTGAAGGGAGTGGCATCACCCTCGAAACCACGCAGAGCTGACACCTTACTCAATTGACACTCGATCAAGTGAGCAATAGTCATACGAGAGGGAATGGCGTGGGGGTTGATAATCAAATCAGGCACAACACCCTCGCGGGTAAAGGGCATATCCTCCTGTCGGTAGGTGATACCAATAGTACCCTTCTGACCGTGACGAGAGGCGAACTTGTCACCAATCTGGGGGATCTTGGTGGTACGCATACGGACCTTGACGAACTTGAGATCGTCATTTCCAGTGGAAATCAACACCTGATCAACAATACCATTTTCAGTACTTCGCAGCGGTGTGGACACATCGATCTTGGTGTGGGCCTTAGTACGCTGACCAAGTTCTTCTGCGTCGGCCGCCAGAGGCGCGGTCTTTCCGATGATGATATCCTCTCCGGAAACACGAACACCGGGGGCGATAATTCCATCATCATCCAGCTTGTCATAGGTACCCTTGCGCATACCGATTGTATCGGAGCGCATCGGCTTCTCGAATCGCTCGACAACCGTCAAGCCAACCATCTTCTCGGAATCGGTGTATGTACGGTAGAACAGACTGCGGAACAGACCACGATCGATACTACTCTGGTTCATGATGACGGAATCTTCTTGGTTGTAACCAGAGTAGGTGGCAATGGCGACAATCGCGTTCTGTCCGGCGGGCAGCTCGCGGAAACGCAGGAACTCCATTGACCGAGTGGTGGCCAAAGGCTTCTGCGGGTAGTAGAGAATATTCGCCATAGTCTCCATACGCTGGGAAAAGTTGGTCAAGAAAACACCCATGGCCTGCTTACCCATGGCAGACTGGTAGGTGTTACGAGGCGACTGGTTGTGATCGGGGAACGGAATGATACTGGCGCAGACACCGAGAATCATACTGGGGTGGATCTCACAGTGAGTCCATGTGTGCGCGCGCTGGCTCAGAATGGAACGGACTCGCTTGTTCGGGTCACTGGTCTCGTCCTCGGGCAGTGCATAGCCAGCCTGGAGCTGCTTGGAAATCTCCAAATCTTCAGGCGTCATGACAATCATAATGGTCTCCTCTTCTTCCGCGTCCACGTATTCAACCGCACCGGATCGGACCAGACCCTCCCATCCGAAGTAGCGCTCCCGGCGCTCTTCCACGTCCATATCAGGTGGCAGGTCCTTGTCCTGTTCCAGCTTGTGAATGTGCTCCTTGTTGAGAATCAAAGATCCAGCGTTCTCGCTCTTCGGGTCATTGTCAACCACGAACAAGGGACGGCAGACACGACCGGTATCGGTGAAAATCTTGAACTCTCGCTCACGGATATCCCGAATCAAACTGACTTCGTGAGAAATCATGTTTCGTCGACGAAGAGATTGCATGGTGTTGACCAGATGCGATGGATCACGGTGGATACCAACCCAGACACCGTTGACGAAGACCTTCGTGGCATTCGGTGTCACTTGGGGCTCGAACTCTTCTAAAACTTCCATATTTCGCTGAATCATGAAATCAATGATGGGCTCACTAGGAGTACCAACAGTGATATAGCACATAAGTGCCAAATTCTTGACAAGACCACAAGCCTGTCCCTCGGGTGTTTCTGCGGGACACACCAAGCCCCAGTGGGTGTTGTGAAGCTGGCGTGGTTTAGCAATCTTACCATCACGACCAATAGGCGTGTTGGTACGGCGCAAATGCGAGAGCGAAGAAGCAAATGTGTAACGACTCAGCACCTGGGACACACCAGCCTTGGCGCTAGCTGCCTTCTTTTGTTCACCCCAGTTACCAGTGGCAAGGGCATACTTCAGACCACCTGTCAAGGTAGCAGCCTTGAGACCAATGTTCAAGTAGATCTCACGGTTGGTCTCAACGCAGCGCTGAACGTAACGCTGCAAATCGCGAGTAACACGAGTGAAAAGAACACGGAAAAGGTTGGCAAGAAGGGGACCACCCAGATCGAGACGCTTCTTTCCGAAGTGATCACGGTCGTCAACGTCGCGGCGACCGAGAGCACACTGGAGCAGACGGTGAACCATATAACCCAGGAAGAAAGCCTTGCGAGTTTCACTACCCTCGCTCTGCGAAATGTGAGGCAGTAACTCCTTCTGCATAATCTCCCGAGCGTACCGCACACGGCGCTCGTGGTTCAGGTTAGACTGGGATGAGCCACGCTTGGCAATGAAATCCAGAGCAACCTCTCGGTCTTGAATGACAAAACCTTCCTCAATACATGGCTTCAGCATCTCCAGCATCGGGGTATCATTGCGGTCGTAGCAAATGTGGTTGAGGATATCTTCGTCAGAGACAACACCGAGGGCTCGGAAGACAACGACAATGGGGATATCGGACTTGACGTAGGGGAGGGTAGAGCGAATAGTTGGGCCGAATCCACCCTTGGCACTGTCACCCTTGGCAAACAGCTTAAGCGCAAGCTGGGAGAGAAGTCTAGATCCCTTCTCAACGGCACTTCGAATTTCGGCGACATAGGGTGTCGGGCTTGGGGGCGCTTTCTTGAAGACCTGCACGATGTTTCCAGCACTGCGCTCCTGCGCGATCAGAACCTTTTCACTTCCGTTGATGATGAAGTAACCACCGGAATCGTAGGGACACTCGTTCCAAGCGTAGAGGGACTGCTCGTTCAGGTCCTTCAAGATACAGTACTTGGACTTCAGCATGATGGGCATCTTTCCGATGAACACTGTATCCTCTTTCCTTTGTTGCTCAGGAAGCTCTTTGGTTTCCCATGAAAGGTATGTTCCACGGTTCTTCCGATCTTCGTCGGGCTCGGCCTCATCCTCATCACCATCACCGACCATGCGCTCTCGGCCTTCCATGATTTTCTTCGAGACATTCAAATACAGCGGGCTGGCGTAGGTCAGGTTTCGGAGACGGGCTTCCTGCGGCAACATGATCGTTGTCGCACCGTCACCTTCTGTCACTGATGGTCGCGAAAGCATGATGGTTCCGAACTTGAGTTCATAACGGCGGACGACGATTGGGTCGACTTCGTCTTCGGCGGGTGGGAGGGTTTGATCGAGAACCACTTGTCCTTGTTCCTCCACTAGTTCCTGCATGGTCGAAGAGATGAATTCATCGAAAGAGTCGAGCTGCTGGGAGACGAGACCCTTGGTGTCGAAGAAGGAAGAGATGACGGACCAGCAGTCCTCGGAGGTGATTCCCTCATCGGCGTCGTCGTAAAACTCATCCTCGTAGGCTTCGTCGTATTCGGCCATGGTGGCGGTGTGGTGGAAGCTCCCTGGTGCGATAACCAAGGAGGGGGAGGGAAGAATGGGGAGATCGGGGTGACGAAAGTGAAAGGCAAGGAAGCCTCAAAAGCGCAGGGAGGCGCGTCGGCCGAGGAAGGCAATCTAGCCCGTGAGAAATCACCCAACGCGCAGTCCCGCCTGTCAGTGACTAGAAACAAGACACGACGGTCGTCACGGGCAAGCGAAAGGGATGCGACGGTGAGGGGGTGGTGGGATGCAGAGATCACCGATGGCAGTTGAAGACTTCAGTTCATCTCCAAGCAATTCGAGGCTCCGCTAGTTTCGAGTCACGTGCAACGGGTGTTGATATCACGTGATACCAGCTGTGCTGCACTGGAGATCGTTGACTGGGATCGAGGCACTGCCAGTGGTTGAATAATTAATTTCGAGTTCAATGAATGTTTAATTCAATGCTCTTCAGTCCCATCGGACCCTTTTTGGAAGATTTTTGTATTTTCCCAGTGTTGGAGTGGGCACTACTAGTAGTTGTACTATTTGAAAAGTCACCTCCGAGTCCGCAACTTGAATATATATTCCACCTCCAAGTTTACAACTGGAAAAACTTTCCGAGTCAGGTCACGGTAAGGTTTTTACTATCTTACTCAATTAGCATGCTAGCTACTGAGCAGTATTATCTGCCTCAAATATTCAAGTTCAAGTCACGGTTGTTTCAAGGTTCACTGATTTGTTCATTGCATTTCAGTAAATCATCAAATACTATATTACATCCCAACAGCTAATCTCAAACAAACTGCAGCAAAGTGTTGAGCATATCCTTAAAATCCTTCTGACCAGGTTCACCCTCGTCAAGTCCCTGAAGTTGTTCTAAAAATCAATAGAGTCAGCACCGCACCAAAATACTCTCCTCTCCATAAAGAGCCATTGACATACCTTGCAAAGTACCACGAACCAAAGACAAATCTTCGTCCTGGTCCGCAAGAAGCGCAACAACCTTCTTCTTAGCACCGTCATCTTCAGCAATTAGCCATGCCAAAATGACATCGATGGTCTGAATTTCATTATCATTAGTACCGGAAGCAAGGCTTTAGAAACACATGAAGACCACTGTACTAACCTGCAGCGAGAAAAGTCCCGAATCGAGTCGACGTGAGAGCCACTCGCCTGCCATATATTCTTGATCTTCCTTTGAATAGCCCTTCCGTTCCTTCTCAATTGCTTGCTCAACTGGCGAGACGCGGGCAGCGTACTCCCGACGCAACTTGATCAGTTTACCAATCTTCTCATAGTCCTTTTCCATGAACTTGGCCAGGGTGCGAATTCGCGGTGCCGACCCACCGGGCAAAAGCCGGAGCAGCGAGGCAAATATGCCTAGAAGATGTTCGATATTTTGTCCCTCTTGCTGTGATGGTGTGAGATTGGAGACGAGGCTAAGGTAAGCTTGGATGGGATGCTGGGTCTTTCTTTCTTACCTTTTTCATAAACATGCCGAATACTGTTCGGAGACCGGCTGCTTCAATGAGTCGCTCGCACGCAGGACCACCGCCGATTCCGCCGAATGCGTGGTCGAGAACCCGCAGAGCGCGCGGCTTGCTGAATTTGCCTTCTTTCAGCATGATCTGTGCTAGTTCAATACCTTCCGCTTCAATGAACTTGTCCTTCCCTGAGTCTTCGTCCACAAGGCAGATGAGGCAATCGAAGAGATTCTCCACATATTCCTCCTCATCCGAATCCTTCTCTGGATCGCGTTTTCGGTACTGACTGAGGAGTTGGAGGATGAGGTCGATGCCATCAAGACCGATGAACCGTTCTCTGTTTTTGGAGGATGATTGCAGGAGAATCGCCAGGATTTCTGCGGAGTATTGTTTGTTTTGGGTTACGGGGGATTCCTTCTGTTGGATGCGGGATAGAATCCAGGGGAGGATTGAAGCGTCTTGTCCGATCTTCTCCGCGAGTGCGGTTTGAGAAGCTAGGTTCTCCATGACACCTTGCAAAAGTTAGTGCGCGCTGACTTAGCATGAGACGAAGACATACCAAGAATATAGTAAACACCTGCCCGGTCAGTGTCGACCTTTTCATCTAACCGAGAGAGATTAGAAGTCAACAGCTCAATAAGATCGGCGTCCATCTGTCATATTGTTAGCTTGTATTTTCGCAGCGCATATCACAGCACTTACCATCGCATTGACTAGGGCATCCCATTGCTCCTGTTGAGCCTCCACGTCCTCATCTGTAAGCTCGCTGATGATTTGGACGACGTCAATCGCGATATCTGCATTTTCGTGTGCGAGGAGGGAGATTAAGGATCCGACACAACCCATCTTGGCGAATTCCTCATAAAGTTCTGAATGTTCGGACAAAATTGACAGTCCCTTGATCTCGGTATCGAGGTCGGCTTCTGAGGCCATGAATCTGCGATACAATCACCATCAGCATACCCATCCTTCACGTTTATTCAATTCACATAGCCAACCTACTTTTGAGGATCATTCTCGAACTTGGCTCGTAGCTCGGCGTTCTTGGAGATCTTCTTTTCAAAGTTCAGCGCAAAACGGCGCACCCATGTTGTATCGAATTTCTCGGGCGCAGCTTCATCTTCCTCTTGTTGGTCAATGTATTGCATTGCCTGGGCTGTCTTTTGTTCCATGCCCCCGCCAAAGAATCGGCCTTCTTCGTCGTCTGGTACGTCATCTTCGAAATCTGGAGGTAGCTCGGGGCCGGCCTCGTCATCGTCCTCCATATCGTCTTCCACCATGGGTTCCTTGCCCTTTCCTTTCACGTCGCCATTAGGATCGGTCTTTGCTGCCTTGTAGAGCTCATCTTGGGTATATCGTTAGCACAGGGTTCGTGGTAAGTCGGCGAATGGGAGGAGCGTACTAGGATCTTGGACGGGCTCAAACTTGCGCTTGGAGCTCCCGGAGGCGGACTATTTGAATGGATCAGTGAACCTGCAGCAATTTGAGGTACACAGGTTGTATATCACTGACCTTGAACAGCTCATCAACGCTCGTCATAGCTGCGGCGTGATGTGTTGGAAAGAGATGGTAGCGTGCGCAACGCTCTGGGGTAGGAGGGCCGCGATTGATCGGGATAATCGGAGTCGCAAAGAGGAAAGTAATAAGGTCGCAGTTCAACTGTTCAATAAAAGCCCTTAGGGAAGGGGAATCTAGTTATAAATCGAGTAAATGCAAGTTCGTCGCGAAGTCGCGCAAAAGAATGCGGGCGGCGGAAGGAACCAACCACGCAGTCCGCAGATTTCTCGATCTCCGCCGAAGTCACTCAGCTTCACTCAGCATCTCCCATCAACTTCAATCTCTCATCAACAACTTCTACTCCACCTCCATCTCTTCTATCCCACCGCAGCAATGGCCCCCAACCGTGTCGCCCTCTCCAAGAACGCTGGCTCCAACAAGAGCATGTTCAGCACCGTCTATGACGAGGCCACCAACCCCGAGAACACCACCATTGTCCGCAGCCTGATGGTCTTCACTGTACGTGCAGGGCTCCCCTCGGCCTCGGCCTCATCCTCCGCTGTCGACCATCCAAACTGACCGATTCTTCTTCTTCTAGGCCGGTGTCGCCTTCCTCCACAGCAGCCTCGGCGAGCTCCTCCTCCCTCCGTAAGTTGCGCCACGCCGCGCCGCCCGCACCGATGCGATGCGACGCCTCCATCGTCGACGAGCCGTCAGAAAGAAACCATACTAATCTATCATCGCAGTATGTAAAACATCATCCTTCGAACCTACCGGAAGAATTGTCGATCAATCCCATCCGTTTTCTCTGGATTCCATGAAGCATATTGGCGTCGGTCGGGGAATCGTGCATAGACATCTCTCACTCGATGTTCTTCTGGATCTTTCTGTATAATAGTCTGTTGGACGGGGCGTATGTTGCTGAGAACTATATGCGTGGCCTGCTCATTTTGTCATGAATACCTATCTCGATTAACTATTGTTTCTTTCATCTAATGGATGGTACTAGTAGGGTTGTATGTAGGCCATGCCTTGACCCGCAATGGGGAATTCGCATCAACTCTGGAAGAATTTGATTTCGTCAAGGTGATCAATGGAATGGTTATCAATGGAATGATGGAGCTCGCATATGAGTTTCACATCACAACTTTCCACTCAACTTGGTAGTTCTTCCACCCCGTCCACATTTTCCACTAGGAACTTCCGACCACCTGGAACCACATCCGTGATACCAGGAATGGCATTCTCGCAATAGAATTGAAACTGAGATGGAGTGCACAACTCCTTTCCGAGAGATCCAACCCTTTCAACAGTAACTCCATGTTTAGTCCTCTTCTCCGAACCTTCCACCTTCTCCCCAACCAACCATCGCTCGTCTATAGTCCCGAGATACAGATCCAAAGTATCTGCTTTATCTTCAGATCGCCAAATCAACGGACTCCCACAGTTACCACAAAACCCTCGGAATCGCCGTGGCGAAGACGAGTATTCCTTGTATGTGGGAAATGATGATAATGACGGGACGATTTGTTCAGGCGAAATAACAATAAATTGGGTTAGGAGGCTGGCTGTCCATTTACGACACATCGTGCATTGGCAAGTTGCCGACTGTAACAAACTTCTGGTTAGTTTTCAATTTGAAGTTTGATGTGACTAGTAGTAGGTTTGGCCTTGCCTGGGCACTTACTGGTGGTGGCCATGGTGTGTCCTTGTCAAACAAAATCCCGTACGTGATGGATTGGCATAGACATCCTCCCGACATTCTATCTGGCCTAGCGCTGGGTTGAGACATTTTATTCCTGGGAGAATTCAAGAATTGGAAGATCTATGGATTTTGAGGGGAAATAAAAGGCACATTGCGGGGAAATGCCAGTATAAAACCTAGTAGTTATACAAATACGATCAGGATGACTCATTCAGCGCAAACAAAGTTCAACTTGGGCTAGTTTTATCCGTCGAGTATATTCATACACCTATGCAGGGCTTGGCATGGTCATTTGCTAAAGCGGCAATGGAAGTACCGGCAGTTGTACTTGACGACTACGTATTCTATGTGGCCATCTAAGCTACTAGTAAGATGGTGCTAAGCTCGGGCCATTATACATTTGGTGGCTTTTCAGGTCTATTTTCAAATCAGCATAGTATGAGAAAATTGTTTTTGTTGTTCATTGGTTCTATAAAATTCCTCTCAGTCGCGGTAAAAAGACATTGACTAACCCAGACAGGGCAACAAGCCACATGGCGCCCCGGAAAATTGAAATACTCACACTGGATTGGTTACAGTTCTCGCGGTTCGCTCGATGACACTTCCGTGGGGGCTAGTTGATTCCAAAGTTCAATCAGCCTAAGGAGGTGTTAGCGTTGAAGTCCTATTCTATGATTGGCCACCCAAATCACTCAATGTGTAGTCTACTACTACGCGAAGGAATCGCATCCTCTTTTCAGCGAGACAACTACTAGTAGAATACGGACGATGCGCGATTAACGAGCAAAAAAAGACTGGCGAAATTATAAAAGGGCTATGCATACCACTGTATTTCGTATTTTTGAAAAGTTCATTTCTTTCTTCCTCCCGCTTCGCAATAGAGTGCCTCTTATCTCTATAATGGCCAATTCGGGAACTGCCCTGCGCTGGAAAATTGGGGATGAAGAGGCGGTGGATGAAATTTCAGTGGAGAGAAAAGACACTGAGTATGATAAAGGCAAGGAAAAGAGGCTTCGTCGACACTCAAGCTCGAGGACGATTGATCCGAAATCTGCAATTCCTATTGAATATCGGAGCCTGTATTGACCCCCATCGTTACTTTCTATTTATCATAACATTTGGCTAATCCTTTGGTACCAGTTCGTTCGAGATTGAAGATGAAGGAGAGAGAAATAAACGATTTAAACGCCAGGCGGAAAATGATAAAATGGTGGAAGGTATTTCTCTCTGTGTTTATCATGATGAACTATGTTTGGCTCACGCAGGTAACAGAATGGCGCAATATTGAGTGGCACACTTTATCTGCAGAAGAAATTCAAAAGCGCCTCGATGTAGATGCATCGCTTGGAATCTCGAGCGCTTCTGCTAAAGAGCGTCTTCAGAAATATGGCGCAAACAAAATCTCTCCGCTTCCAAATCCTTGGTTCTGGAGGATTCTGGGCTACTTCTTCAAAGGATTCGGCTCGATTCTTATGATCGGTGGCATTTTGGTCTTCATCTCGTGGAAGCCACTGGGTGACCCACCAGCGATTGCCAACTTGGCTCTTGGTATTGTTCTCATTGCAGTATTTTTCATTCAAGCCGCTTTCAACGCGTGGCAGGACTTCTCTTCCTCTCGAGTCATGGCCTCGATTACTGCAATGCTTCCTGAGTCATGCATTGTTCTTCGCGGTGGCTCGCGCGTGGAGATCTCGGCTACTGATCTTGTTCCTGGAGATGTGTTGATCATCAAGGCTGGGAACAAGATCCCAGCAGATATTCGGTTTATCGAAGCTTCGCATGATCTGAGTATCAACAGATCGGTTATCACCGGAGAATCGAATCCAATCAAGGGTAGTATTGAAAGTACATCTGACAATTACCTTGAGACAAGATGCATTGGACTTCAGGGAACCCATTGTGCCGCCGGTAATGCACTCGGTATTGTTGTTGCTGTTGGCGACTCCACGATTTTCGGTCGAATCGCGAAGTTGGCAGGCGAACCAAAGACCGGTTTAACAACAATTGAAAAGGAAGTTTTTCGCTTTGTGGCTCTAATCTTTATTATCATGGTCACTTGGATCATTGTTCTGGCTGCTGTCTGGTATGTTTGCCGTACACCTCTCTCTGCTGCCCTATCTTGCCCAAGTGGCTAACATATTACCAGGGGCGGCTGGCTTCATAAAGTTCATCCCGACTATATCAATGTGCCGACGCTAATCGTGGATTGTGTGAGCGTGGCCATCGCTTATATTCCCGAAGGTCTCCCCATCGCTGTCACAGCCAGTCTGACTATCACTGCAAACATCATGAAGAAGAACAAGGTTCTGTGCAAGTCGCTCAAGACCGTTGAGACTTTGGGTTCTGTTACAGTTATCTGCACCGACAAAACAGGTACACTGACTAGAGTAAGCACTGATCGTGGACCGCGAGCAGGGGTGTACCTTGATGCTGACGTGACTGTAGAATCGCATGGCTGTTACCGATTATGCCGTGCTCGTAACGAAATCTATTCTTGATTCTACAGGCGAGCACGCAGCGGCAAAACTGAATGATCATGTTCTTCGACAAGTTCAAGCCGTCACCGGTCTTTGCAACGCAGGCGAATTTGATACTGAATCAGCCAATGCTCCACTTAGCGAGAGGCGCATTTTCGGTGATGCGACAGATCAAGCCATTCTAAGATTTTCCGAGAGCCTGGGGCCCGTCGCCGAGCTTCGCAAATCCTGGCAAACACTTTTCACCCTTGGATTTGACAGCAAGAATAAATTCATGATCAAAGTGATCAAAGCGGCTAGTCCAGAAGCTCCGAGCCTCGTTCTTTCGCCTAACGAGGCTGGGAAATTTGGTCCTAGTGATGTGTATGTGTTCCGACAAGTCAATTTCTAGACAGATACTAATTCTTTCCAGGCTTTTCACTATCAAAGGAGCTCCCGATATTTTGATTGAGCGGTGTTCACAAGTGCTTTGTCCAGATGGCGAAGTCAAATCGTTGACACTGGCTGATCTTGCTGCCATAAAGCGCTTGAAAGATGAATGGTCTTCTCAAGGCAAGAGGGTTATTATGCTGGCTCGCAAGGTTCTGGAAAAACACACGATACTAGCCAGTCCTAGCTCTGTCGAATTCGAGACTCAAATGCTTCATGAAGCTAGAACAGGTCTCACACTGGTCGGAATGGTTGGCCTGATTGATCCGCCACGATCTGAGATTCCAGAGGTTTTTCGGGTGCTCCGACAGGCACAGATAAGGGCTTTCATGGTTCGTTGGATGATTCCGCGTTGATGGTATAACCCATCTTACTAAAGTTTTATACAGGTTACTGGTGACTTCGGACTCACAGCCCTTGCAATTGCCCGGAAATGCAATATTGTCACCTCTGATTTCGTCCACGATGTGTCCTCTCTATCTAAATCTCCAGTCTCAGACGAGAAAGAAGGATTGATATGCCAATCTGCCTTGTCAATCAGTGGACCAGAGTTGATGACTCTCAACGATCATCAATGGGACCAACTGTGCAAGTATCCTGAGATTGTTTTCTCTCGTACTACCCCCAATCAGAAGCTGCGGATTGTGCGCGAGCTTCAGTCAAGAGAAGAGATCGTCGGAATGACAGGAGACGGTGTCAACGATGCCCCCGCCCTTAAAGCAGCTGATATTGGAATTAGTCTTGCCAGCGGCTCAGATATTGCTATTGAGGCTGCCGATATGGTGCTGCTCGATTCGTTTGCTGCGATTGTTGAAGCCGTAAGATATGGGCGTGTGGTATTCGATAATCTTAAAAAGACAGTTGCCTATCTTCTACCGGCTGGCTCATGGTCTGAGTTCTGGCCTGTGTTCTGCAATCTGGTCTTCGGAATTCCACAAATTCTTTCTTCCTTTCTCATGATAATCATCTGGTATGTTATTACAATGGAATGATCTTATTAACATTGCCGAGCTAATTCATTTTCAAGTTGTTTTACGGACTGCGCCGCCGCTGTAGCTTTGGCATATGAGACGCCAGAAGCAGATGTTCTATTCCGACCGCCACGCCATCCCAAAAAAACACGGCTCGTCAACTGGAAATTAATGTTTCATGCATATGCTTTTATCGGCATGATTGAGACAGCTTTATCGTTCACCATGGCATTCTGGTACCTGGAAAGGAATGGAATTCATTTCTCAGATCTTTGGTTCAAGTTCGGAGAACTGCCCCCAGGCGTGACGGAAGACTATTATACGGCCAAGGTCAATGAAGCAAGTTCGATATACTTCATCAATCTCGTGGTCATGTAAGTGCCTCTAAAGGTCACTTGTTTCTTCTTTGCAGACGATTAACGATTTCCAGGCAATGGTTCAACCTAATGGCGGTACGAACGCGTCATCTTTCAATATTCCAACATCCTCCAGCATTCAATAAGCAGACCCAAAATCTGTATTTATTCCCTGCGATTGCATTTGCACTGGGAATCTCGGTCATTTGGCTATATGTTCCTAGCCTACAGGTCGTTCTGGATACTTCGGGTATTCCTGCCGAGCATTATTTTCTCCCAGCTGCGCTCGGCATCGGGCTCTTGTGTCTAGATGAAGGGCGAAAGGCTGCTGTTCGTCGTTGGCCTAATGGAGTTCTGGCGAAGATGGCTTGGTAACCGCTTCATGTAAGGGCTAAACCTTTGATGGCTCGTGCGGATTCGAAAGGGGAAAGCCCTACAGTATGTCATCGTGAGAGAACGTGCTTCTACCTGTGAGGTTAATGGTGTATTCATTTTCATCACGGAGATTGGATGGTGTCATGTAGGATCAGAAAAGTGATGGTGATGTACCACTATAGATAAAGGAAAAAGGCGACGATGTTGAATCTATGGGTCTCTATGGTATCTAGTCTCAAAATATTTGCACAATATAACTTGCTCCAAATACCTAGGATCTCAGATGGGTATAAATTGAAGCTGTAGTACCCTCCACTAGCCGCTGTTACATCCTCCTCTTTCATTCAACCTTCTCTATTGTATGTTTTATTCTTATCCAAGATACGAGGCGGTTGTACCACTGCCAAACCAATAGGACGAACCAGAAAAGCGTGCCGATAGACAACTTCCCCCATACAATTTGGGATTGAGGTGGCATTAGGACGCCGAGAGACTATATTGAAAGTGTATAGTCCTAGTAAGTGCCTCAAAATCTATGCCAAGCACTCCGTCATGGTATGCTAAATTGACATGGCCCTTCAGACTTCAAGGGATCCTACACTGGGCCAGTTTAGGGACCTTCCCGTGGATGCCGGTAACATCGCTGTAACCACAGCTACAGGTGGCCGGTTACGGCCGAACTATGCATATTCCTGATCTCCGTTAACGGTGGAAGGTCGCCAATAAAATAGCATTTTATCTCCAATTCAATTTCAATGTCTTGGTCTGCTTAGAATATTATTCTTCCCATCATACCATAGATACAAAATTGCATCATTGAAATTACATCCTTTCATTCCAACTTACGCCACAAAGCCTAGTAAAAAGTCACCAAAACCAAGATGACCTGCAGTCGAATTTGAAGGATTGGAGGCATCAAGAGCCCACTCCTTCTTCAACTGTTTCAACCACGCCTCAAACTCCATTTCTTCGCCGTCGACTAACATCATACCGCTGGAAATGCTCTTTAATTGGGGAGGAATGGAGATCCAGTACTCCACGTGCTGTGAATGACACCTCTTCTTTGGCATCACCAACTCCATGAGTTTGACGCATTCCGGGCACCATTGTCCTTCCAAACAGATGGAACAAATAGAAAACCCATTTCGTGTAGGTATTTTCCGCCGGCATGAGCCGCGACATATATACCTGGGGTCACTGTCGTGTTCGTCTGCTCTGTGGGCCATTGCAACGACATTCTTCAAGTCTCCCGCCCTCATCAGAGTATCTTGCAGGTCAGCAAGCTCGTAATTTGTGGGGTTATTGTCGCGGAGGCTTAAGATGCATCGTTGAATGGAGATTCGGAAGAGAGTTCGAGCCCTGTCTTTCTGACCTCGGAGGCGGCAGAAGATGCCCAAGTAGAGGGCTGGCACAGACGCGTATCTTCCAAAGGAATATGATTGGCTTCGGTCAACCAGCTTCTCAAGTTTGGCCAACGATTCTACCGCCTCTGGAGTTTCAATTCCAGCCTCAATTGCGTTGCAGAGAAACGCCTGAGCCAGGTTCGTGGAGGCGAGATGTCTAATCGTCCCGATAATTGTCCCATCCGAGGAGGAAGAGTATGTATCCATAACCTTCTCCCAGCACATGATTGCCTTCAGATGGTCAAGAAGGATATCATTGTATATTCTAGCAATTGCCATATCCACCTCTACGGCAATCAACGTTCTTGAAGCTGTTCTAGCCACCCTGGCTGCCGTTTGCAAGTTCTCCAACACGAAGTCCAGATCGTTGGTAGCCAATGCAGCATCTGCAGCAAGCCTTGATTTTAAATCAACATCAAATACGTTGACCAGTAAAAATTGAGTTAACTGTGAGAAATCGTCTTCCAGAGCTGGAGTGTCCGCTAACTTCTTCAGTACGTCCATAGTAGCTTTGTAATCGTGGTTGTCGTTATGGCATTCCAGAAGGGCCGCAATGCAGGTCGAACAGGAGGGCGCCCATTGATATGCCTCTTGAGCTGTCTCGAATCGCTTTTGCCGGTTATCCTGCTCCTGAAAGATCTGACCCATCTGCTCCAAGCACCCATGAAGATCTTCTTTCAGTGTCATGTCTTTTGATGACTCCTTGATTGTGGTCAACAAGCTTAGTCGAGTCCGTTCCCAGAACTCAATAGATGTCTGCAAGTCGTCTTTGTCCTTGTACGTATGTGCTAGCTCACGCATGGTCCGCCAATCATCTGGATTAAGTTCCATCGCCTGTTTGAAATACTCGAGGGCTTCTTCATGGTACCATGAATCACGCAGAGCGGTCGCACATTGTCTAAACCATCGACTGGTCTTCTCGAAACCACCGAACTCAGCGGCTTCGACTATTTCTTCCGCTGATATGTCTCTATTGTAATCGTGGGCCTCCTCGCCTTTAACTAACATTTGGTAGCGCCAGACCATAGAGACCATGGGGTAAGGATTATCCAAGTCTTCCAACAGCCACCTCTTGCTGCAGAAATTTACCATTGGTTTGAATAAATTGGATGGATCATCGTCCACCGTGGACAGAAATTCATTCTCTTCCGGAGATAGAAACTTGTGGATTTCTTGCCCTTCCCACCATGGTCGGAGAGCTTCGATGGTTGCGTTACGAAGCACCCAAATGTATCCACCAAGCCAGCTTGACATTGATTCTTCCGATCGAAAGACCGTCAATAGCATCTTCACAATATCTCGCCTATCATCTAATGAGCATTGGGCTGGCAAAGTGGAGAGTAGATGGTCACCCCAATGCTGCGCAGCATGTTGGAGCATATGCCCTGAGTCGTTGGCCTTTCTTGTAAAATCAGGATCGGTGATCAGCCTTAAGTAAGTCTTGAGGATATGAGGTCTGGCTTCGTGGTAATTCACCCCGACAGCAATGTGACCCCCAGTAGCCGACACCTTTCCCTCTGATTCATCGCGGAGGAAGTCGCCAATGGATGCATGGCAAAAGGTTACAGTAGTAGTATTCGGTTTTGAGTTGAAGGCCGTGAAGTAGTCCTCCTCGCAACTCTCATGTTCATCCTTTTTCTCTTCATCGGTCAGCCAGCCAAAAGCGTCCAGATGTGCTGATCCATTCTCCAGATCGGCCGTTGTAAGGCCATCCTCTCGGTGCAGGGTGAAGAATGACGCCCATTGGCGACGCAGGGCACCTTCAAGATCAATCATGCCATCACCTTCCGGTGATTTCAGTCTGAGGATCGATTCTATCCCTGATAGCGTCCAGGGTTGGTTGGCGCATGTGACCCAGAGTAAAGTTTCATTGAGGTACTCGAGCTCCTCCTCGTTGGAGCTTTCGGAGAAAGTGGCCAACATATGTCGAAGCATCTGATTAAGTCCCCGGGGAGCCTGCCCCAGTGCCTTTCGCATACTGGTTTCATTTCGCTTCTTAATCAACTCCTGGAGCATTAAGTTCACCCAAAGGAACATGCCCTCTGCTCCGGCCGAGAGTATGTCAATAATTTCATTCCGTAGGTTTGCCGACACCTTTCGCAGAACCAATGACTTTTTGATGCTGACATGAATGTACTGGGTAATATCTCCGGAGTTCTTTTGTTTCGTGACGTGGATGGTTGGCACCTTAACCTCGAGGCCTTCAAGCAGCTGATCGCTAAGATACGGTTGGCCAACGATGGCTAGCTGCAAACACGACTGGTTGTCATACAGATCCCTTGCTAGATCGATGAAGGCTGTCCGCTCCTCATCCAGAGTTTCATCCACTCCATCCAGCAGGATGTAAGTGGTGCGCTTAATATCAGGTTTCTTCAGGAAGTATTCCACGAAGAGGAGACGCCAGGCACTTTCAAGAGTGCTAATCTGTTCATATTCCTCAATGGTTGTGAGATACTTCTGATACTCCGGGTCACTCCTGCTGAGTTGAAAGGCTAGGTCTCGCAACGCCTGGTGAAAAGACCTGGTCTGGGGGTTGTCACCCCTGAAGAAGAAGTATCCAATCGAAACCAGCGGGTCACGTCGGATACCCGTGCAAAAGTGCTCAAGAAGATAACTAATCATACTTTCCACCAGAAATGATTTCCCTGCCCCCGGATTTCCAGACAGAAACATGACTGGTGTTTCCTTATTGATCCATGATTGGAAAACACCCTCCCGGTGAATCCAGTCTCCTGTGCCTGCCACACGGGCTTTATGTATTTTGTGGAACCACTCCTGCACCGGATCAACTTTGGATGGCCTAACCACCTGGTTGACGAATCTCTGTAAGGCCTCTTGATCCTCGTGGCGAACCTGAGTTTCCTCTTTTGCAGTAACAATCAGCTCTTCTAACATCTCCTGCATCCCTTGTACCTGTGCGCTCATTTGATTGACCGTCATTCCGGTCTCCAGGACAATCGCGTTGGTGGCGTTGGCAGTCACAGATAGACCATCAACTACACGACCGGCTCTCTTCGACTCGGTCAAGGTCTCTGCCCCAACTAGGGTTGCTTCGACTCCAGTGAGCCTGTCAAGCCTGACCATCGCCGCTTGAATGGCGTCGTCATTTCCGAGCAAAATATTTCGAGTGAACTTAAGCAGTCGGCCACGTCGGATGGCCTTGGATGACAAGGATAAAATCTCGATAAGAGTCACAATGATATCGCTCAACTTGTTGGATAAGGCCTCAGAAATGGCTTCTTGCGCGTATGCTTTTAGTCGGGCAGTGAAATCCTATCTTGGTCAGAATTTCCTCTCTCACGTCCTCATGAACATTTTACTAGACCATACCTGTAGCATCTGCATCAGGTCCTGAATCGCGTCGTAGGACGCCGATACACCCTTTGCAGCGCCCACCAAATGAATCACGGCTCCAAAGACCAGGCTGCTGGGTGGGAATGCCACCGACGCTCCCCCCGCCGCCAGGGCACCGAACAATTCCACTGGGATCAGCGTGGTTTCCAGAACATCGAAGATGGCACCTCGCCTTTCGCGGAACTCGCGAAAGGTGCTGTTACTCTCGTCGATTTCTTTCGTGAGATCGTCAACACTGCGAATTCTGGCGATAAAGTCAACCGCGAGCGTCTCCCCCGTGATTTCGTTGTACTTTTGGATCGCTTTGTCGTAAATGGCGGAGAACTGGTCTGTAGAAACAGCCATTGTGACCACGGACTTCGCTAACCTCCAAGATGGTGTCAAAGTGAATGAAACTGGGTTGGGATTTTCTCATTCTTAAGCTGGCCACTGCGGGGCACAGCCTTTAATCTCAATACGGGTTTCGCCAACATCCATCAGCACACTAAGGCCAGCCACGTCAGCCAATGGGCCCGGTTCGATTAAACGGACTTAGGTCACATACATAAATGTCAGGATGAAAAGGTTGACGTACTGGCTAGTGCTTAAAATGTCCAATAGAATCAGTTGATTGATCGAGTGTAGGGCTGCACGCGATATCGCAAAAATGTAATATCGCATCTCCTTTATCGCCCGAGCGTTATCGCCATCGTACTTTCGTAAGAAAAAGTTTTTTGTGATACAATATCGCCGTATCGTATTAGTCGTAACAAAATTGTTACGACAATTATCATTATAGTATCATCAGTAACCTTATTCTAATAATACAATAACAATGTTTATCATACAATGACAATATTCTATTACAAGAATACTAAGCTATTATAATCATTACTATACCCGTGGACCCAACCACTACAATTCCACGATAGCCATTTAGTCATTTCACGGGGTTCTGAAGCCGAGACGGAGATCAATTGATAGTCGTTCGTATATCGATCCCCCTGAATAGCTCGCGTATCCAGATCCACCCTGGCCCTAGGAGTGTTAGAGCGCACGACAATAGACGATTCTTGTTCTGCAAGAATCGGTCTGTGTATCAACTGTCCAACCTGGCCACCCTCCTGTTCAATATCCTTGCCTAGTCAAAGGTCTCCGACCTGCCAACTTAGTAGTTTAACCATTACAATTACACCAACTATCAATCTCGATTCCCTATCTATTGCCTAGTCAATCGGTCACTACCCGATCCCTTAGTACTATTACAAGGATCTTAGAACTATAAAAAATACTACTAAGAAATATACTAAAAAATCATAAGATTAATATAATTTAGGGACTAAATACCTATAGGTACACAGCGCGTAGGCGACCTATTGCACAGGTCTTAGGGTACTTAATTTAGACTGCTGACTTTCATATAAGTAGTACTTAGAGAGTAAATCAGAGTATTTAGATCAAGCTTACTGAGCACATCAGAGTAATCTGAGAGTTGGTCAGAGTAGTTATATGATAGTTAATTATTGATCTGCTCGGTATGCTTAGTAATACTCAGATTTACTCAGTGAGCTAAAGCGGCGCTTATAGAGCACTAAATTAGAAAGAAAAAGCTAAGACTTTGCAAGGGAAACTCGGTACGTAGGCACATGTTGCTATGTGACCAAACCCCACTGAAATCGAAGCTAATTTCTGATTTGTAAACACCTAATATACATATAAGACAGTGTTATTGAGGAGATTTTAGAATTAAAGCCAATATTACAGGATCCTGCATCGAAAATGCAATAAGTACATGTAGGCTCGCCTTTGTCATACATCCCTGGACCGAATGGAAATATCTTATTTCGTACTACGCACTAATAGTAGATGTCAAAAACCGCCATTATCTTAATCATTACTCCACGGAATTACCCCAGGGTCAGGTCGCCTGAAGATCCACGCAAGCCTCCACAAAACCCCACATCCCCCCAGTTCCGAACACCGCCTTTGGGCACTTTGCCGTCAGAGGCCTCGCCAATTTCCATGTCGATCGCATCAAAGACCTCCGGTAGTTGAAATTCACTAGCCGCCGTACCGAGACCTCCACGCTTTACTCCATAAGGCTTCTTTCAACCGAGCAGGCATGCAGAGCCCCGCTTGAAAGCCATGTCTCTGTCCCCCAATAGCAATGCGCTGGCCCTGAAGCGCAAGCTGCAGGGCGCGGACAGTCGTTTCGAGCCCGGAAAACGCCATCATCTTCAAGGCTACGATCCACAGGCCCCATGGCTCTCCGAAGCGAAACAGCACAGTGGCTGGAGTCGACTCGGGCACCCGGCCGTGCAAAGCTCGTTGCCACTGGCCAATATGGTATCTGCCGTGCAGGACTTGATTGACCCGGACTTTGACCCGTTGACGGCTATGTTGGATGACGAGCCTAGATTTTTGAAGCCGTTACCGCAATGCATTGCGCCGGAAGATGTTGAGTTTTTACGCTTTCGTGGTGCCTTGTCGATTCCGGAGAGTGGATTGCGGAATGAGTTACTTCGGTCGTATATTCAATGGGTGCATAGCTTCATGCCTGTGCTGAATCTACAGGAGTTTTTACGATGCGTCGCTGAAAATGACCCCAATGGGAATGTCAGTGTGTTGCTCTTCCAAGCTGTCATGTTTGTTGGCACGGCATTCGTCGACCTTCAACATCTGCAGGATGCGGGCTATTCTACTAGGAAGGATGCGCGCAATGCATTTTTTACCCGACTGAGAGTATGATTACCTCTCCCAATAGTGAGGAGCCTCCTATTAACATGATATTCTATAGTTACTATACTCCCTCGATTGCGAAGAGGATCGCATCGTTATCTTGCAGACAGTTTTGCTGATGACATACTGGTCTGATCCTTGGAACAGCCTACAGCGCGATATCTGGGACTGGATCGGAGTTTGCAACATACAAGCCCAGTCAATTGGATTAAATACAGACCCTTCATCGGCAAGAGATATGGATCAAAAGACCCGACGACTGCGCACGCGAATTTGGTGGTGCTTATATTCTCGCGATCGGCTCATAGCCATGGGGATGCGACGACCACTACAAGTTAATGAAGGCACATGCAATGTCCCGATGCTTAAGATGGAAGATTTCGACTTTGAGCCATTTTGTCCGTCTGCGGTCGGTCAATTTCGCTGTCGTCAGCTCGAGGATGTCTCGCATCAAAAACGACTCGCTACGATGTTCATTGAGAAGGTGAAGCTTTGTCAGTGCATCGGCAGAGTATTATTCGCACAATATGCCCCATCACAGCGCCAATTCGGTGCGACGGATCGTACAACTGTTACGATTGTCCCTAGACAGGCTTCGGAGTCAGAATTTACGCGATGCAGCCAGAAGCTCGATTCGTGGCTAAGTTCGTTACCGAAAGATGCCCAATTCATACCAGCATCAAAAAGCAATTTCCGCGATGGTGAAGACGTGCTGCTTCTTCATGGAGCTATGCTACGTATGCTCTTCCACGCTACAACCAGTTCCCTCCATCGGCCATGGGCAGCAAACTCGAAGGATCCATCAAAGACCGGGGTGGAGTGGCGAGATGCTGCTCGCAAGAAAATGCATGACGCGGCTGCTGGCATCACGCATATCATCCAGGGCCTTAACCAATTGAATCTGACGCGATTCCTGCCTCAATCTGGCGTAACTGTTATTCTCCCCGCTGCGGTTGCCCATCTATCAAATTCAATGTCGGATAATCCGGCTGTACGTGAGAGCAGCATTTCCAACTTCCAACGCTGCATCAAAGTTCTGCACTGTTTGAAAGATATTTACCCAGCCGCCGAAAGCGAGTTCGCAAATCTCGAAGCAGCCATAAAATTGCGTTCTGGAAGCGCCAATTCAAATACATTCTTCCAAATCATGCAGAATAACTTTGACCCATCGCCCTCACCCACCAATATGAATCCACCAAGGAGGCCAAGCATGGCCGAATCTATCTCAACGCCAATGAATCAACGACACGAACAAAACAGAATGTCAGATGCCATGAACACGGCGCAGTCTCGTCAACGAACACAATCCACATCCTCCACACCTCGACCCAATACCCAACAACATCAAAGACGACCCAGCGCAGTGACGCCCATAAACGAATTCCCCAACCTAAACCTCAACCCCAACCCCAATCCCAAAGACCCGAATACTACTCAACACCAACGCCGCCCCTTCCCAAACGACTTCGACGACCATTTCGCCATAACAGAAACAAACCCCAACCCGAGGTCCTCCGGCGACAGCCCCTTCAACTTCCTAAACATCGACTTCTCCACCTTCCCAAACTTCTCCGACCAACCGAGTCAAGATATCAACCTCTCCCCCTCAAATTACGACCTGGAAGGCATGGACTGGACAGAAGCGCTATTCAAGGGCTCGTCAACGACATCCGATCTTGAGAAGGATATTTTTGGCGAATCTGGTGCGAATGCGGATGAGAATCGGAGGACGCAGAGTGTACCAAATCACCAGGCTGAAGGTCAGGAAGAAAGGGACCTTTTTCCTTTTGCTATGAAGGATGATCATGGGGGTCGACATCATTCTGCTAGTCATGTGAACTCTGGTATTACGGGGGATTTGGATCGGGATTTGGGGTTTCAGACTGGTGATGAGATGTTTTGATTGGTTACAAGTGGTTCAAGTCGTATGAAAGTGCATAGGAGGCCAGGATCAGGCTTTTATTTTATGTTTCTATGGCCTTGCGGTTTGGTGACTTGTATTTATAGCGTGGTTCAACCCGGTGTCAAAGTGAAAGGTCCCGGATTTGTGTCTCCGCGTTTGGAAATCGAGATACTATATGGATCTTTTAGGCTTCAATTAGGCATGAGATAACACTGTTTATAGTGAGAAAGCAAAGAAAAGGGAAATCCACAGAGTTCCATACTACTTTCTGTGCTGGATTGGGGGGCGATTTTGACACAATAGGGAGGGCTAAAGTGGCAAAACTACTAGCAAGAAACTCATCCTTGGAATATGACTAGGATGTGGTCAAAGCTCTGCATTAAGCAGGCCAAGCTTGAAGAACGTCTCGAATGGACCTGCTTGACCAGGTGAACTCGTCTTCTTTACACTACTATGTAAAAAAATATCTTTCACTGATGTAAGCTCGATATTTTCTATCTCTATTAGTGGGATATCATGACACTCTGCCGCCTCTATCAGATACACGGTCTTAAAAGCAAACAGCAAACAAAGCTACCAAGATAGCGAAGTCTAGGGGTTACCAATCAAGCCAGGCTCATGGAGCAAGAGCCAGGGGCAAAAAAGCAAATCTACTTCTGCGTCCAGCGATTCTTCTCATCCCCGTCCTTCCAATCCTGCTCCACATAGCCCAGCGTCTTCTTAACCTCTAGAACCTTCTCATGATCGCCGGTATTTTTGCCCAAATTATCGCTAAGCTTGACGGCCGGCCGACCATTCGCGGTGGCGATTTTGATGACGATGTTTAGGGGCTTTGACTTTTCTTGCGTTGTTGTGTTGATGTAGTCATCTGGGACTAAGTTAGTAAATAAAATCACGGCCCTTTGTGTAATACACTTACTTGTGAAGAACGTTCCCACGCCAAATGTGGGTGTGAAACCAGCCTCCTCGGCAATAGTCTTGTATTCGAGACAGTGCTCGATATCCAATGAGTCGGAGAAGACGACAACCTTCTTGTCTGTGATACCCTCGCGATCGTAGAATTCGCGCACCGTCTTAACGAAGAATGTAGGGTCCCCAGAATCTTGACGGACACCCGTGTAAACCTGGGCGAATGTCTTGTCGCTGTTGTCTTGCGAAGAAGAGTCGGACTTTGGCGTTGAGATAGGCTTGCGGAAAGCGTTTAGGAATGCGGGTGTTCCAAATGTATCGGTGAGAGCGATGCCGAGGACCTGCAGTTGGTTGTCAATAATGAATCGGTATAAAGAAAGGCACGGCACGGCAAATTAACTTACACCCTCGCCAAAGCAGCCAAGCCAATATTGCAAAGCCAATTCATTGGCATTCTTGTAATCGTCCGTGATAGCCGCGATGGTCATGTACCATTCGTGGGCAACCGTTCCAACAGCATTGGTATCATACTTCATAGCAAAATGCACATTGCTAGTGCCGGTGAAGACACCCTTCCATCCCTGCTTCTTTCCCTCAGCAGCGGCGCGACTGAGTCCCTGCATGACGAGATCGTGGGTGTGATAGTCTCGGCGGCGGCGCGAGCCAAATTCGGAGAAGACACATCCGTTCTCTAGCAAGGTGCAACCTTTGCGGTAGGCCTTTTCCTCTTGTTGGTTATAGTCCCAGTCTTTGTCGGTGAACATGAAGTAGGCTTGGCTGGTCAAGGCCAACAAAGGAATCTCGTAAAGAATCGTGTCGAGCCAGAGTCCTTTGATGATGTACTCAATATTTCCCTCATCGTGATCACTGCCGGTATCTTGTGTAGGAGTGAATTTGATCTCGATCTGTTCGGCGGGTTTGAGGTGGAAGGTCTCGAGGAAGGTGATGTATGCGTCATTAAGGTAGGGGCATTTGCGCTTGAGGAATGCGCGCTCTTCGGCGGTGACGCGGATGTTGGCGAGCTCTGGTGAGTATTAGCTTTGAATGGTAGAATGGTGATCGCATGACTATCGTTGATAAACACTTACTGTCCATCTGCTTCAGAAGCCATTTGTAAGCCGCGCGTCGCAATTTCATATGCGGGGTCCGATTCGTGAAGCTGTAAGTCACATCTACCGCAAGTTAGGGACTCTATCCTTAAATTCTGGAACAGCTAGACTCACCAACATCGGGGAAGTACTTCAGGATAGCGCATTGCATGGTCAATTTGTAGAGATCGGTATCCAAGAGCGAAGAGATTCCCTCCGGCAATGGAGGGGTAGCTTCCTGGCCCATTTTGCTGATGGGTTCGGGACAGGCAGGATTGTAAGGTGGAAGGGAAGTATTGGGAGGAGAAAGTTCGACCGACAGCAGGCCAGAACAGAGTAGAAGAAAGGAAAGAGAGTAACGGGGGTGTCCGGCCAAAGAAGCAAAGAAGTAAAGAAGCAAAGCGGACGAGGGCGGGTTTTCCTTTGGCGCAACGCGGGGAAGAAATGATCTGTTTGCACTGTTTGCATGAAGTATACGCGTTCAGCAGAGATAGCACCAAGGGAGGGGTATGATTGTGAGTAATATTGTTACTTTCTTTGCCTTGTAATGCCTAGAGTGCCCGGTTTTGCCCAATACTTTTGATCCTTTCAGATAAAGATGGGTGTGGCTGGTATGAGTGACTGCTCTCCAGTGCGGGGAGTCATTATTGGGACAAGTTGAACATACAATATACTACTAACAAAGGTAAAAGACTACGATGAGAGAGAAAAAGATATTTGCTACTAGTAGGAAGTATGTCTATGCCTCATAATGAAAACTGGCCCCTTATACTAGTTCTAGTAAAGACTATATATTTGATCACGTTCACTTTCTACACTACAGAGCCATTCTTGTATATACCCTCATCTTAATCAAGATTATCTTTTTGGAACAATCATACCATAAACAATCCCTTACACGCACAAGAACAGCCAGTAAGCAAAACTGCCAGTGCAACATGTACAGAGTAAAACATCAACATACCCAGGTGATGTCTGCTGGTGAATGCTCCCTTCTCTCACTCACACTCCACACTCCACACTACACATCTCCCTCTCCCTCCCTCTCTCCTTTTGACTATATGATAACTTGTTATGCTTCATTCTGATGAGTATCTTATCTCTTGAACTTGATTCTTCTCTCTCTAGTCTTCGCTTCTCTTCTCTCCATGGATCACTTTATGCCTGAATGTTCAGGCACTAATAATAACGTGATCGCGATGGAGTCACCTGACGCCACTCCAGCGATCGCCGCCGTCGAAAGTCCAAGGACATCCCTTCTATTGACCATCCGTCACGAGCGGGACAATTCCGAGGAATACCAGCCGTCTGAAAGTGCATCATCCTCGCGATCGCGTCCTCCTCGTCGCCGCAAATCCATCTACTCGCGCCCCCGTAAGGCCCTGACAGCACCCCGTCCACCGAAGGCTCCGAAAGCACCGAAGCAATCGAAGCAACAACCCAAACGCCCAGAGATGGCCCACGGCGCCGAAGACTGCGCGACAGTCCTCGAACAATTCGTCCACGATGTCGCCAACTTGCCACTGGAGATTAATCATCTGATGGAGGAGATTCAGGCGAAAGACAAGGTCATGCAGGACTGTCGGACCACTATCAACTCCCGCGACGGCAGCATCCAGAAATTTATCAAGTTGAACGGCAGTCTGGCCCCAAACCCGAAAGAAGAACAATACAGCAAATCGGTACTACAGAATCTGGACAAATGTTCGCAATTACAGGATGAGAAGATCCAACTCAGCGAGAAAGCATGCGTTCTCCTAGATCGCCAGATCAAGCGCCTCGACGTGCGCATTCGCGATCTAGTAAACGAAGGCCTCCTCACCAACGACCCTCCCTTACCATCAATGTTCGATAAAAGGGTCGATTACCGCGAACCGCCAAAGGTGTTCTTCCCGGATTCCACTCCCTCCGAAACACCCGCATACTCGACCCCCCTCAACCCGACCTCAGGAAATTCAAACCCAATCCTCGCAGCCGCTCAACGTCTCAGCCAAGCAACGCCTCGTATCTCGACCGCTGCTGCTCTAGCCGCAGCACAGGGTAGCGGCCGGAGTTCGGCGCCAGCTACACCCGGAGGCGCAGCGGGTATGCATCTCCAACAACGGCAGCGCGAATCCTCCGCCGGCGCAGTGGACAGCAAGCGTCGTCGTTTAAATCCACCATTCGGTACATTGCCATCTGCATCGTCAAATCTTCGCCAGTCATCACTTGGCCCTGGCACGCCTAAGGCAGGAACACCGGCAGGAAGTCGAGCGGGAAGTGCCCAGCCTCCTCGCGGTGTAAATGTCGGGGTTAAGAAAGCGCTCACAAAGAAAATCGCCCCGCATCAACAAGTCAAGAAGATCAAATCGGCTGCCGGTACGAAGTCAAATAAGCGCTCATCTAGCGCGAGTGGCCGGATAAAAGCGTCGAAGAAATCTCCCGGTGAAGGCGCGGATGATGACGATGACTCCATGCTCAGTAGTGCGGACATGTCTGAGTCGGATAAGAATGATGAGAGTGCTGAGGACGATATTGATGATGATGATGAGGATGAGGGTAATGAAGATACCAAGGTGTACTGTACCTGTCGGACTGTCAGTCACGGTGATATGGTTGCTTGTGACAATGATAATTGTCCGTACGAGTGGTTTCACTGGAAATGTGTCGGGCTCACTAGGGAGCCCGTTGGTACTTGGTATTGTGATGAGTGCAGGAGTACCCTCGGCAAGTAGAGTTTCAATTTGCGATCGAAGGCTTGATAGCTGGCGTCCTTCGTTTTCTTTTTCTTTTTTTCTTTCTTTTTCTTCGGTTGATATCCCCAAGGCGTTGGGTAATGATTTATTTTTCTTCTTCTTTCTCCTTTCTCTGCGGTGCTCGTAAAAAAATTGGCGCATATCAATGTACTATTACTGTGTTCGACACCAATCTAAAATCATTCTCTATGGCCGATTCTTCGCAGTTCCTAGTACGCATCGGACCACTCTCTTTACCTTAAATCTATCTTGGATGATGATTGTTCTTAATGATGCATCACAACACTAAGTACCTACTGCCTGGCAAATTCAAGATGAGGCAAAACGTATGAAAGCCTCACGGCCTGACTTGATGGATCTCAGAACAACCGTGTTTTCATGCCACGCTAGGAGACCAGAACGATAGTCAGGGGGGATCCAGAGTAACCTCATTGACCCTCGATATAACCAGTCTCCGTCAAGAAGAAAAGGTATAGTATGTGCATGGTCTGATTCTGAGAGTGCTTCGGGGGAATCTGGAAAGAGATCGAGCCAGCCAAAATTTGTTTTCAAATACCGACCGTCAGGAGTGAATGACGGACTGTATGCCCAGCTGTACCCAGATCTCAGCGGAATAGTCTCAGGGCGGTACTGAGCATCATTGACATATATCGGATCCCAGATGTGAAGCGCATCCCGGTTGTAAGCAGCTCCTGCTAGGCGTTTTCCACCTGTAGACACGGCTAAGCCGCTACTAACCAAGACAGCAGCCGGAGTCACACATATTTCCTGCCCTGTTTCCAAACACCAAAGATTTACAGAGAATTTACCATCAGTAAACCCCAGGATTTTAGACTCTGGACAGAAGACTATCTCTGCACGTGGAGGGTCAAGAGCCCCAATGGAATTTTTGAGCATGTTCGTCTCCTTGCCGGTGAGAATGTCCAATACTCTCAGTTTGCCATCTGTCGAACCGATTACCATGAGCTTATTGTTAGGTGAGAATTGAAATGTTGCAATAAGAGAACCATCTCCCAATGGTTCTTGGTTTATCTTTCGAAGCTGGCCTGTCTCTGTGTCCCAGAGCAAAATATACCTCAGGTCTTGGGATCGCATCGCTATAAACTTGCCATCTGGTGAAAGCTTCTTGGGCTCTTCCCCATCTGATGGAATAAATTGCGTCACTTTGGACACCCCGGACTTCGAGAGTTGGTGCTTTTCCAGTAGATTTCCATCTTCGTGCTCAGATATCGCGAAAAGTGTGTCCAGACCTCGTGGGAAAGTCATGAACATGATCGGAGCCAGGCTGCTGGTTTTGCCCAGGCTCTGGTTAAATTCTGGTAATCCTACATCCCATATTTTGACAGTGTGGTCTGAGAAGCCTTCAAATAACATAGTGGTCGCAAGTGTTTCTCCATCGGGTTGAAATGCGAAGGATGCGATTCCAGCACACCTTGCACTAAATACCCTCAATTCGTCCCCTGTTTCTAAATCCAGAACGTAGATTGAATTTTGGCGAGCCAAGGCAATTTGTCCCCCGTCTGGCAAGAATGTGAGTCCTTGACAGCCACGTGGAAACAGATTACTTAATTTCCACCCGAGTTTCTCACTGCCAGTCTCCAGAATTAGAATTCCCTCCACTGAAGATACATCCCAGATACGGATTATATCCTTATAGTCAGCAGTTGCCATTTTTGTTCCATCGGGGGAGTATGCGAGCTCAGCGATCGTGTCATCATGTGCTTTAAAATTGTGTAATTTCCTTCCAGTTCCCGAATCCCAGAAAACAATCTCGTCTTTCACGGCGCAGGCAAACGATCTTTTGTTTGGTGATAGCGCAGAACGATTAGTAAATTCTTCGTCAGTTGTGGAAAGTTCAAATTTCGACCCATGTCCCGTTTTCAGATTGAAAAACATAGCTTCTGGGCTTTCGAAGGCCAATACCAGAACAGCATTGCCATCTCTTGAGAACCTCACAAAGCAGTTGATGTTATACCACATGTGACTAAGAATTTCTTCCCCGGTCACCACATCAAATATACGAAATTTTTTATCAAATACATCAAACGTTGCAACTTTTTCACCATATGGTGAAAGTGCAATATTGTCGCAAGTACCCCAAGAGTTGGGAAAATGATGTTTGTTCCGTTGAGCACCTGTTTTTAAATCCCAAACTCGTACAGTGTTGTCTCCTCTCGAAGACGTAACCAAAGTTTGTCTATCGCGAGAAAACAATACGTCGGACACGCGAGCAGTATGGCCTTCTAGAGTCTGCAAGCAGTTATCCCACTCCGGGTCGAGATCCGGAAATTGAGATATTCCTTTCCAGATAGACTCTCTGTACGTCTCTCTAACCAAGCTCTTTTTCGGAGAGAATATGAGGGCGGAAGAGTATAATTGCAGTGGGAAAGACTCGAGAATCGCTCTGAAACTCAGAACGAAACGTGTCGCGTCTTGCAAAAAGGCAGCAATACTGGTGCTCCCTGAAGTCTGGAAAAATTCATTAGCCTCATAAGTAACGTCATATACTACTAACTCGTTTTGACTCACAGTCGCATGATTCTTTAGAATCTGGATCATAGAAATGCTCGGGGTTATTTCCCCGAGAAGACTTAACGCTTCGAGCCAATGAAGGAAATGTTGTTGCAGGAACTCATATGCTTCATGAGCTTCCGTCAGATCATCGCCACTTTCAATCAGGTGATGGACCCAGTAAAGACAGGCATATCGAATGTACGGTGGTAGATGGGAATTTATAACTGAAGGTGTAAGACCCGTGCGCCCAGCCGCCGGTAGCTTCAAGTCACATATATTTTCCTTTAGATTCGAAAAAAGTAGCTTAAGACAGCTAGATGCAATTCTCTTATGACCAACCTTCTCATCTATCCAGAACAGATTGATATCGCTTTTTTCAGGGTTTGTGAGAAAGTCCCGAAAGGACAGATGAAGCATGCGAATAGGCGACCCGTCATCTGATAGTGGAACACTGAATACAGAGTGTAGGCTCATGATTCTGCGATCGACCATACTTTTGGATATTCCGAGAAGACTGGACAGCGATGAAGCCGAGAGGGGCTCAGCTAAGAGTATGATTGATCCAACCACTATTCGAAATTCCTTTAGGATTGCTCTTTGAGCAGCCTCGGATTCCACTACTAGTTGGTTAAGGACTGGATGATAGGTCGCGTCAAGCTTGTCAATCTCGGAGTTCTCCGACCGGTAGCTGAGCATCTTTGCTAGTTGCCCAGCAGGGTCAGACCATGCGTGATCTCCAACGAAGCGGCAAGCGGTGGCTGCGAAAATAAAGAGAGGGACAGCCATCTCACTAAGGTCTCGGATAGTCTCTAATCCCGGCCAATCTGACGGAAGCTGCTCGCCTGCCGGGCAACTATTATAGTCATCTTTGATTCTTGTGAGCTCGGTCTGCAGAAATGTAGAAATATCATTCCGGATGACTGGTGCTGATATCTCCTGCAAGCGAAGGTTTTTATACTTCCCGTTTATAGCATTGAAACCAAGGCGAATTGGAATTTCAGGCCGACTAGTTAGAAAAACCTTGGGAGAAATATTACTCAAAGCTTTGACCTGGGACATCAAGGAGATGATGAGTCGAACATCTTCGTCACGCTCACATTCATCCAGGGCATCTAGCACGAGAACGAGCGTTCTTTTGGCATTGCTGCCATTTTTCATACCACCCAAAGGTCTCAAAACTAGCTGATCAAACTGTCTCCGCGGATTCTTGCCGATAACCGTGGGGTCTTCTTCAATGGCAGCTTGAACGCCAACGGCGAAATTAGAGTCTTTGGCAGCGAGTTGAGAAGCGATCGTCGAAAATAAATGCGAAGCATTCCCACGGTCCAGCTCGCCTCTTTTGAAAAAGAAACTCGCCCCAAAGTGTTTGTGTTCAGTGAACGACGAGTCCGCAATCGTTCGTGCGATTGTAGACTTTCCCGTGCCGGCCATGCCGTTTAACCAGAAAATCGATCGGCCCTCTGGGTCTTCAATCCATCGCGAAACCTCTTCGCGAAGGGAAACTCGTGTTTTGGGGTGACATGTCGTGTTAAACTCATCGCCGTAGGAATCGAAGGCAGCGTCTTTCGCGTTTGGAAGCTTGGCTAGGACAAACTCCTGCGCCATGTGAAGAATTTGTGCACTACAAAAGGATCAGTTGTGATACGTGAATAAAGAGAAGCCTAGATAGAGGACATACGTCTGATCAATTTGAAGAGCGGCGGATAGGTTATCACGATATTGCTCGAATGCAGAGATAATGCCGTCCACTTCCTTGCTTTCGAATGGCCATTTGAGAGCACGAATACCAAACCGGCTCATTGCTCGAGCAGTACTGTTGGTCGGTCTCCCTGCCAGCGTCTCGCTGAGCCTCTTGTCTAGCCCCTTGAGTTGAGATGAACATCCCTCAAGGCCAGCACGTAGAGACTGGGATGTCTCAATCTTGCTAGAATAAGGACCATTAAGCAGCTTTCGGGCACCTTCAAGCATCGATTCAAGGCATTTCAGCTCCTCCAGTAGCCGTTGGATTTTGGGTCTTGCATTCTTCACTGCAGAAGAGTACTCTAGCAATTCATTTGCAACCTTAGCAGAGAGTTCAATGATAGCTATGACGCTTGCAGCTGAGGACACGGCGTCCATTTCCTCAATAGTGCAGGTGATAAATCAGGGAAAGGAAAACGGCACTAGTAAGAATCTCAAAGTTGAAGTCAGCAGTGTTTTACTCAGGTAGTGAACGAGGCAACCAGGCGGGGTAAACAGGACCCACACGTGTCAACGAATAACTTGGGGCTATTCATATTTGAAGGACAACAACTTCAAAAGGTCACAATTACTTTGACTAGTATATTACTCAGGTAATAGTATATTCAATAGCGGAAATCGAGAGGCTTTCCAAAATCGGCTTTGATTATAGAGTTAATTCTTCGGGCCGTGATTACATTCATATATCAGGACAGTCTTACAGTACCCAATAATACCAGTAGTAGAGCGCTCCAGCCTCCTCAATGCCTACTCAGCCCAAGATGTCTGACAGCGGTATAAGTACCTCAGGAGGTATTACTAGCCAAAATGCCACCAATCGAGATTAAACAAATAATCAGTAGAAAACAAAGTAAGGGTCATGAGTGGAATCGGCATTGCTGATCGAGCAACTTGTGGTTTCCCATATCTCCCAGCCCCCTGTTATAGGAACAGAACAGGTTTCGACGTGCTTTCCATCCTTGTTATCTAGATGAAGCTCGATTCTCCCACCATTGCTTGCGGACGAAACTCGAGCAGAAAACTTGGATCGTATGCCCTTTGCGGTGGTATTTCTGGCAGAGATAAAGCCGAATACGCAGAAATATATGAGCTCGTGCAGCTACTAGTAACAATCTCCGATTCCTGGTCGATTTGCGCAAGCTTTGGCAAATTTGGCCAGTGTGGTGAGGATGATATATATTCTAGCTGCCAAGAGAGCAAGTTATCGTTATCAACATCAACTTTTCAAGTTTCACGCCCCGGGATGAACTGGCGGGCGGCTGGCGGCTCTCACTTAGTCCCCTTCGAATAGGCATATCACTCACATTCACTACATCGTCTGTGTCGGCAATCTCTGGATCAGCCATGGTGGACACTGCACTGCCCCACTAAGGCTGCCAAGATGAGGCTCAACTAGCCCCATCGGATCCCGCTGCAAAATGACCCACGACAACTTGTCAACAACTTGACTGGAATAGTCAATCTATGTACTGAGACTGCATATATACATATACCCTTTTCTATATATGGATTCGACCACGCCCACTCCCAAGATAGCGTTCATCTCCGGCCCCATCAGCACAGATCCGCAAGAGAACTACCTTCCCCTCCATTATGCCCCGATAATCGACCAAGCTGTCCAACGAGGCGATCACTTCGTCATTGGCCCCATCCCCAGCGGCGTGGACGCAGAAGCCCTTGCTTATCTCCTCGCCTGGCCCATTTCTCCAGACCGCATCACCATCTTCGTGACTCCCGCCGAAGATGGGATGTGGGGCGCCAGATTTCGCATATTAGGGGTAAAAGTTCACATTGTGGAGGGTCAAATGCCGCGGGAACGAGATGCGGAGTTAACCAAAGCGAGCACATATGATATCTGCCGTGTGCGCACCAAGAAAGAAGGAAAGGCATTCTACGGGAAGTCATGGCGTGATGGGTTCGTGACCAATACCGAGCGGAATTGGAAACGGCGGCGAGGTATTAAGGAGGATGTGGTGATTGAACCGGAGCAGATTAATCGTTCTTTGGAATTCAATGATGTGATGTCCTCTCCGGCGGATGCTAAGACACGAATGGGTATTCTGGGTCGATGGGTGGAAAGTTTACGACGACATGATTAATGGGATGGCAAAATAAGAAGCACTCTAGGGCAGCTCTCAAGTCATTCCGATAACTTCCATGCGCGCTAATTCATGAAATGTTATATCATAATCTCGAAGCATAATCTCGAAGTGTGTCGGTATGCCATGTGATGATCATAAACCCCAAAAATATTTGAATTCCAAATAACCGCAATATTAAACCATCACTAGCGTGAAACCAGCCATCTATATATCCGGATGATAGTAGTGGTATCTTAATCCCTGAGCACATCTGTCGCCATCGAATAAGCCCTCCACTTAGCCTCTTCCTGCACAGGTCCCAGATTCGGAGACTTATCCCACCCATGCTCACACTCCTCCATTCTACAAAGCACAACATCATCCCCCCGACCAGTCTGCTCTTTAACAAGAGAAGCAAACCGCTCAGCTTCCGGTGCCATATTATCCCTCGCGGCAGTTACAACAAGCAACTTCGACCCAAACCCCGAAAGGTCTGCGAAAAGCGGAGAAATCCTTGGATCCCGCGCATCGACACCAACGGGGATATAACAACGATGAAAGAACCGCGCTATCCGAGCCGGAATCACTTTTCCCGCACTAGTATCAGGAGCGAACTTTCCCGCTGGATCAGAGGCTAGATCCACGCCGGGATAGAAAGTAAGGACAGATCGGAAGGTAGATTTTGGCATGATTGCTGTTGCGGTGACGATGGCGAGATTTCCTCCAGAGCTGAAGCCGGAAATACTCAACCGGGTCTGATCGTATTTCTGTGGCTGTCCCTGTACCCATCGGATCACGTCTTCCGCGTCATTCACGGCGGATGGGAATGGATTTTCGGGAGATAGACGATATTTCACGTCTATTACGGCGTAGTTTGTGTTTTGGGAAATGTGGTTGCAGAATTCATCGTCGGAGCTGAAGGCTGGGAATATCATTCCACTGCCGTGGAAGTTTATCAGAACTGGTTGTGGGAGTGATGGAGATGGCTCGTCTTTTGTGTATAGGCTTGCCGTGATAGTTCGGCCGATATCTCGACTTGGGATGTTTAGAGTGTACTGGGAATGGCTTGGAATTGGTGCCGGGCGTGTTAGTTTGAACACGGCTCGTAGTAGATTCACGGTGATTCGGAGGTAGATATTTCTGAAAAATAGCGTTATTCGCCACATGATTATGGTGGGAGTGGCACTCTGATGTATTTCGCCGGGTGGAGGTGGGTTTTTCGAGTTGATGAATGAAATTGAGAACGAGAGATATCTTTTTGTGATTTTATATCTGTGTTGATGAAGTAGAAATGGATATCCAACCCATCGGAGTCCCAAAAGAGAGGACGAGTGGAGTTAGGCCACCCAATCAGACACACCAAGAGACGCGCTAACGAGCTGCAAACCATTTTGGGAAATGAGGAGATCGTCAGATCTTGATAGTGTAGAAACGATATCTAAGCTTTTTTCTCCTATTTTCATGAAAGGTATAACTCTGCAAGGTGGCGGTGCTGGAGTTATGTTGGTGAGGTACTCCAGCAATCCTTTGTAGACACCGAATCAACGTCCTGAAGCCCCTGCAGTGTCATGATATTATTGGAAATTGAAGGCCGCAGTGTCACAATATGAATTGTGAATGGACAGTTCTATTTCTGACGTATCTATTGATGGCATCAATATTTGCAATTGAACGTAAGGAATGACTGCAGTGGTATGAAGATGCCCGACGACTAGTAGTCCCTCAATATAGAAAAACACAAATAGAAACGAAATTGAAGTCATTGAATTCGTCTATCATATGGCCATCACCAGATACCTAGCAAGATATGGAAAGGTGAAGACCATCGTTTCAGCTCCATTCCATTCCCTTCCCTTTCATCTCTTGTCTTCCTTACTCTCTCTCTACATTGTAAGTCGGTATGTTGAGCGAACACGAACTGGCTCAGCGCATCCACTCGAGCCTCCAGGAAGACAGCTATGCCAAAAATCAAAAAGCAACGCCAACGCTATGCACAGTTTCCTTTTTTGTTTTCCTCCTTCTGTATGCAAGTTGGCTGGCACCTTTGCCATGCCATGATGAGGGGAATGAGAATGACGTATTCCGCATTCCTTTTCGGGGCTGTCACCCTCAACCACACCCGGGATGTACATAACGAGGACACTCGATGCCCAGCAGAAGACACTCAGCGAGCAAATATTGGTTATGCTGAGGTGCTGCGGACTGGTTGGTGCGACATGTAACGGACTGGGTTTGGTGAGGTGTGACATACGGGTATCACACGTCAACTCATCAGAACCCGAGGACCTTCTCCTTCCACGGGTCGAAATATTCACAAGTTTCGGGGCTGATGGCCGCGCCGGGGGAGCAGAGCTTGAAATTCGGGCAGGGTCCGCAGGGCGATTCGGTCATGCCATTCTTGCCGAGAATATCGAGAGGTGCAGGGTCGCCACCTTCGGTGGGGTTCTTTCGGGCCTGAAGGGCTTTGATGATGTCGGGGTTTTTGACGGATTTGTAAGAGCGGCCTTCGCCGAGAGCTACAAGCTTTTTGTCGTAGCAGAGCATTTGGAGTAGTTGGATAACGCTCTCGCTGTGGAGTTGGACAGGCGTGATACAACTCTCGTTCACAGCTTTGGTTATGTCTTCAACAGAGGGGTAGCCCTTGTAGTTCATGGGGTAAGGGATGAAAGTGCGTTTCGGGGTTTCGCCGTTGACTTCGGCTTTGCCGGTGGCAGTCTTGACACGCTTGGCGCTGCGGCCGCGCTCACGATCGACGGTCACTTCGTACCAGCTTTTTCGGCTGACGGTGTACTCTATGAAGCCCGCCACGGTGTTGATGAAGTTGGTGTCAAGAACACCATCTGTGAACCAGGCGCCTCCGGTAACGTCCTCATTTGGTGCCAGGCCGGACAGCATGTACATCTTCCGGTTGGGGGCTCTGACATTGTGAATGCTTTTGATGTAATTTTTGCCTTCGAGCGATTTCAGGCAGCGGTCGAGGATTGATTTATGCAGGTTGGTACGGTGTTGAATATTGCGTACCCAGACGCCGGAACGTCCAGTCGAGTGAACGACATTGTAGACTAAGGCCTCGTCGGCGTTGAGGCTGGAAAGTCTGCACGGAAAGAACAAAAAAGCTGGTTAGAACTTGGTTCCCTCCTCGATATACCCTGTCCACAAAGGCACCGAGTCAGGTGGTGCTACTTACTTTTCAGCGTCTTCACGGGCAATTACTTTCCATCCGATGCGATTCTGGCTCTGGTGGAGCCGGAACAGTTTCTGATCGACCAGAGACTGGGTGCACTGGAGGAGTAGCGCAACATCACCTTTGGGGACGACATCTAAGTCGAGGAGATCGGGCTGATAGAATAAAGTATCCGGGTCAAAAGTATCTGCACAAGCGTCGTAGAGCTTGGAGGCGAGCTTCGCGACACGGGAGTCCGCGGCGGCGGCCATTGTTGGAGGGGGGTTTCGGTAACAGCTCTAGGGAGGAGGGAGGGACAGGATCATTGGAGGGGGTGGTTCATGATCGAATCGCAATATTGCGAGATCTGGGTTGAGTCAGAGGAGCATGGCGGCACTCTTCCTCTTTGTGTGATGATTGAGTCAAAAGTCGAAATGAATCACTGTGGTTCTTTTTTTCAGGCGGGGAGCCCCATTCCTGAAAGAGTTTAGTGGACCTTAGCGTGAGGAGCTGTCAGTGCCTAGAAAGTCAGGTGTTGAGATGAGTCATCAGGCCTAGACAGCAGGCGGTGAAGATGCAGCTGATTGAAATGGCAGAATATCAGAGTAGTCAGCAATTCTGGAAAGCGGTGACAAGGTCCATTCAGGCATCAAGGCATCACAGAAATTTCGAGAACCTTCATGGTTGGAGCTCCAAAGCTATACCATGCTCAGCCTTTAACCCCGGCCACCTTCAATCATCTGCATAACTGAACTTATATTCCCAACATGGCGGACGCATTGAAATCTGAAGGTAACAAGGCCTTCTCGGCCAAGGATTACCCCACAGCCATGTAAGTCTCAGACATACTTCATCTTCATCCAAACTACCCCGCGTATCGTGAAAATCTGGGGCGCTAACGAGTCTGCTGGGAGTCGACAGTGAGAAATTCACCCAGGCCCTTGAGATCGAACCCGAGAACCACATCCTCTACTCCAACCGTTCCGCTGTCTACAACGCTCAGAGCGAATACCAAAAAGCCCTCGACGATGCCGAGAAGGCGATCGGCATTAAGGGCGATTGGTCAAAGGGCCACCTCCGCAAGGGTGCCGCCTACCGCGGTCTCGGAGACCTCTGTAAGTAGTGGATAGCAGCTTCGAGCATTTCTGTGCGTGACCATGGCTAACTTTCACAGTGGCCGCCTACGACTCCTACGAGGAGGCTCTGAAGCTGGAGCCCGGTAACGCCCAGGCCAAGTCCGGTCTCGATGCCACCCAGCGTGCTATTCAGGCCGAGGCCACCGCCGACGGTGTCCAGGGAGACCCTCTTGGTGGTCTGGGTGGCATGTTCAACGACCCCCAGATGATCGAGAAGCTGGCCAACAACCCCAAGACCTCTGCCCTGCTGGCTGATAGCGAGTTTATGGCCAAGCTGGAGCGCCTCAAGTCCAACCCCAACGCCATTGGCGAGGAGATGCGTGACCCCCGTTTCCTCCAGGTTATGAGTGTTCTGCTCGGCATCGACATGAACTTCGGTGGCGAAGGTGGTCCTTCTGAGGCGCCTCCTGCCCCCCAGTCTAAGCCCGCTCCTCCCCCCAAGGAACCCACCCCGGAGCCCGAGGATGAGGAGGCTATCGCCAAGCGCAAGGCCCAGGAGGCTGGTGATGCGGAGAAGAAGATCGGTAACGACTTCTATAAGAAGAAGGAGCACGACAAGGCCATTGAGCACTACGAGAAGGCTTGGGAGCTGAACAAGGACATCACTTACTTGAATAACATCGGTGCCGCCAAGTTCGAGAAGGGAGACTATGAAGGCACCATTGAGGTTTGCAAAAAGGCTGTCGAGGAGGCCCGTAACCTGCGCGCCGACTTCAAGACCGTCGCCAAGTAAGTCTTGCCCATGCTGGGATATATAGCCACAAGCTAACATCCACAGGTCCTTCACCCGTATTGGTTCTGCCTACGAGAAGCTCGGTGACCTCACCCAGGCCATCGAGTCCTACAACAAGTCCCTGATGGAGCACCGCACCCCCGAAGCTCTGACCAAGATGCGCGCCGCCGAGAAGACCCGCGACACGAACGAAAAGAACTCATACATGGACCCCGCCAAGGCCGAAGAGGCCCGCGAGCTCGGCCAGAAGAAGTTCCAGGAGGCCGACTGGCCCGGTGCGGTCGATGCTTTCACCGAGATGACCAAGCGTGCCCCCAGCGATCCTCGCGGATACTCGAACCGTGCCGCGGCTCTGGTCAAGCTGATGGCCTTCCCCCAGGCTGTGACTGACTGCGACGAGGCTATCAAGCGCGACCCCAAGTTCTTCCGTGCTTATATGCGTAAGGGCCAGGCTCTTGTCGCGATGAAGGAGTTTAACCGTGCCCTGGATACTTTCACTGAGGCCGCGGAGAAGGATGATGGAAGCCACGCTCGTGAAATCGAGCAGCAGCAGCAGAAGTGTCTGGATGCGCAGTTCAGTGCTCGCGCTGGTGAGACTGAGCAGCAGACTTCGGAGCGTATCCAGAATGATCCTGAGGTAAGCATACCCTCCCTTTTACTTACCCCTGGCTTAGATATGTACTAACTAATATCCTATTAGATCATGTCTATCCTCCAGGACCCCGTCATGCAGAGCATTCTGCAGCAGGCGAAGAGCGACCCCGCGGCTCTGCAGGAGCACATGAAGAACCCGCAGGTGCGGATCAGTGTGCAGAAGCTGATGGCGGCGGGTGTGATCCGCATGGGCCGGTAAAGAGTTGCCCGCGACGAATTTAAGATGTGACGAGCTGTTTGCAGATATCATTCTTTGTTCACCTTAGTTTACTCATTGGTTCATCTATGCTTACCTATAGCTTAGCTTCATGTATTGATTGATGATTTGAAGTATATCGAGGAAGTACTCGTAGTGGTGTATACTCATAGTACTATGGTAACAAGGACGTACTCTGTTCAATAGTGTAGCTTGGCTGGTATGTGGTATTCCCCGCACAGTCTATGAAATAAGCTTAACTTCGTGGCCGGTACCTGGCCATGTGTTGTGCTAACTGGTATCTGAAACAAGAAAAGGTCAAACCAATTACTCTGTAGCTATGGGACTGCTACAGATCCAGGCATAGATACAGATACACATGGCAGCACAAATATCTCAGATGACACCTACTAGTGCGAGCTTTTTCTTTTCCCAGGTCCGAGTCGCACTAGCATACAATACTGACGCAGATCTCGGAACACGAACCACAGATCACAGTGGAGACATCCAAAGTCAAACATAGATAGCGCAGGGAGCTGAACACAGCTACATACAGTCGGGAAGAAATAAAATACACTCGGAGAAAACTACGGAATACAGTAAACACCAATGTCCAACTGGAAGCAGAGATTTCAGCTGTGCCACACTACATCCCCACACTGGCATCACACATGTCAACCTCGGTGAACTCTCGCCGATCGAACTCCACTGGTAGACCCGGTGTGGGTTCAGGGACAGGTAGGGTTGGGTAGGGCTACTAGGTAGGGTAGAGTAGAGTAAGCTACGAGAACTACCTACGTAGTACTAGTAGTATGTATAGGGCACTTCAAGATCGACAACATCCATCCATGGTAAGCTACTAAGTACCGAGTACGGATACAAGTACTGCAGGCCACAGAATGGATACAGAACTACCACCACCGACACGTTCCTGAACCCAGCTCCCTCAGCAAAAGTGATGTATCAATTAGAATTGACTCCGACTCGGAACCCGATTGTGCGGGCTGCATGCATCTTGCAGTGCAGATTCCGCATGATATGTACAGTACTGCGTAGGGATTGGTGGGGGTTAGACGCCTGCCCCGGTCCTCTGCAAGTGGTGATGGGGATGGGGAAGGGGATGGGGATCGGACTGACGCTAGAAAACCTTGCTGGCAGCTATCGAGTTGGGTGGGGTTTAGGATCAGGACGTGGATTTGATCGGTGGGGGTGCCACGTGTACTACATGAAGGGTGTTAAGGGAAGAATTGATGGTAGGTAAGGGGAGTAGGGGGTTTAGAGTAGATGGTATATGTGGTTGTTCTATATTTGATATTGTGCTGTAACTACGGAGTATAGGGGAAGGGGCAGGGGAAGGACAGGGGAGGGAATATTTGGTTGCCTATGCCGAGAAGGACAGGGTAGGGCTGTCCCCAGCCACAGAGGCCCACAGTGATGCATACCATTGGCTTGATAGGAGAGTGGACCTACCCAAAAGGGAATGACCTGTGGCGGTGCACCAATAGTTTGGCTGGAGCTCACATTTCTGGGTATTAGGAGTTAGGAGTATTATTGCTATTACTATTGTTTGGATAGGGGTATATATATACACAGTATCTATACTAGGTATCATAGTTGTGTTTCAAGTACTAGTATATACTGTCCTAAATACTCTACTACAATCTATCTACAGTTTTATTCCGTCTCATACTATACCCGATCAACTAGCTAATACGTCACTGATCTCCATCTCCGATCGCCCCAGTCGATCGCATCGTGTAATTACCAATTCCATTAGCTTACAGGGCAGGCAATTTCTGATCTCATTAATTTAATTCGCACTAATTAATCAATACCATAGGGCCCCTCTGCCCTGCTATTCTCGTATCAGTAATACCCAGCCACACTACAGCAAGTACTGCGAGTACAACTTGACGCAAGCGGCTGGGTAGTTCCTGCCCCATTTCCAATTGGCTTCTCCCCTCTTTCCTCTTTCCCAGGCACTTTCTGCACTTCCTCTCTTCTCTTCTCTTCTGCACTCTGCCAACTTACGACATCCACTCTCACTTTCACCCTCACTTTCCCTCCCATCCACAGGGCTTCTCCCCAGTCCGCCATTGTAAGCGCCTACCTCTACCACTCTCCCTCTCCCCTCACAACATTCCAATCCCCGGATTCGGAATCACATTGAGACCGGATTGGTCCGATTGGGCCTCGTCCCACCATCAGCCCATGGGAACTTTGAAGCCGACATAGTCCACCTCCTAACCACCGTTTTCTCCCCAGACTACCACCTCATCATCACCTTGTCCTCTCGCCTGTACTTAATACACTTGATCCGACCGCCGCGATGGCGTCTCTGGAGGCGGAGAAGACCGAGCTGAAGGAGGAGGGGGTGATCCAGGCCGCAACCGAGCTACAACAAGACCCCGAGTCCAAGGTCAACCCCGACACCGTCGAGCAGACTCTAGTCGATGAGTCGCGCAAGGCGGGCGCCGCGGCATATCAATTCGACCCGGATGCCTCCCCAGACGATAAGGCGGCTGCCGCCGAGGCTGTACGTTCAACCTAGGGAGCTTGCCGAGCTCCCTCCGAGCTCCCCCAAGCTCCTCCCATTCCATTCCTTTGCTCGCGCACACGCTAATACTCACTCACAGCGGGTACCACCCGGATTTCACCATACTAAAAAGCCCAAGGGAATCTCAGTAATCACAGACAGAGTGAGTTACCACCCCACCATTCTGCGCGAGACACCACCACCTCACGATCAGTTACTCACACTCTCCTAGGATGACGGTAAAGCAGATTATGACCTTCCGCCTCCCAAATCCGCGACCGCACTCATTGCCGAAGATGCCAATGCCACCGACGGTAAACCCGGCGCCGATGACGACATGCGATGGGCGCGCGACCGCACTGGTTGGGAACCCAAGTTCCACAAAGAGCGAACGGAAGAGGAAGAGGCCGAGGGCACACTACTCGACCACCAGACCTTCCTCGAGGGTCGACTCCCCGAAAAGTTCTTCGGCGATTGGTATCACAATGCCGGAATTATCATCTTTGCCTGTCTGAGCTCCTGGCTGATCGCGGCCTTGGGCGGTGGTGTTGGCTGGGTGCTACTGGTGATGGCTGCTTGCAGTACCTACTATCGCACTTCCATCCGTCGAGTGCGCCGCAATTTCCGCGACGATATCAGTCGCGAGATGTCCAAGGCTCGTCTCGAGACCGATAACGAGAGTCTCGAGTGGATTAACAGCTTCCTGGTGAAATTCTGGCCCATCTATGCTCCGGTTCTCTGTGATACTATCATCAACTCTGTTGATCAGGTTCTGAGTACCTCGACCCCCGCTTTTCTCGATAGCCTGCGCCTCAAGACCTTTGTCCTGGGTACGAAGCCTCCACGTCTCGAGCATGTCAAGACTTACCCCAAGACTGAGCCCGACACCGTCATTATGGATTGGAAGTTTAGCTTCACCCCCAACGATGTGATGGATTTGACTGCTCGCCAGTTGAAGGACAAGATCAACCCCAAGGTTGTCCTCGAGGTCCGTCTCGGAAAAGGTCTTGTTAGCAAAGGTCTGGACGTGATTGTCGAGGACATGGCTTGCTCCGGTTTAATGCGCGTCAAGGTCAAGCTCCAGATTCCCTTCCCCCACATTGAACGTGTTGATGTCTGCTTCCTGGATAAACCCGAACTCGACTACGTTTGCAAGCCCCTCGGTGGTGACCACCTTGGATTCGATATCAACTTCATCCCCGGCCTCGAGAACTTCATCAAGGAGCAGATTCACAATAACCTCCAGCCCATGATGTACAGCCCCAACGTTTTCCCCATCGAAATCGCCAAGATGCTGGCCGGAAACCCCGTCGATCAAGCCATTGGTGTTGTTGCGATTACGCTGCACGGTGCTCAGCAACTGAAGAACCCCGACAAGTTTTCCGGTACCCCCGACCCGTACGCCGTTGTTTCATTGAACAACCGCAAGGAATTGGGTCGTACCAAGACTATCCACGATACCGACAGCCCGCGCTGGAACGAGACAATATATGTCATTATCACTTCTTTCTCCGATGCCCTCACCATCACCCCATACGATTGGAACGAGTACCGCAAGGATAAGGAACTTGGAACTGCGTCTTTTGGATTGGACAAGCTTGAGCAAGAACCCTCTCACGAAGGTATCTACCTCGAGGTTACGGCTAGCGGTCGTCACCGCGGCGCTATTCAGGCCGATATCCGATTCTTCCCTGTTTTGGAAGGTCGCAAACTCGAGTCTGGAGAGCTGGAGCCCCCACCAGAGGTGAACACCGGTATCGCTCAGTTCACCGTTGAGCAGGCCAAGGATCTGGATGGCAGCAAGAGTCTGGTCGGCAAGTTGAACCCATACGGTGTGCTGCTTCTGAACGGAAAGGAAATTCACATCACCAATAAGCTGAAGCGAACCAACAACCCTATCTTCCAGAACGCTTCTAAGGAGTTCCTCGTTACTGATCGGAAGACCGCTCGGCTGGGTCTCATCATCAAGGATGACCGTGACCTCATGGCAGACCCCATCATTGGCCGCTACCAGATCAAGATGAACGATATGATCAAGATGATGGAGCAGGGCAAGGATTGGTTCCACCTACACGGTGCTAACGGTGGACGTGCCAAGCTGCAACTGCAGTGGAAGCCCGTTGCCCTCGGCGCCGTCGCGGGAGGTGCTGGATACGTCGACCCCATCGGTGTCATGCGCTTCCACTTCAAGAATGCCACCGATCTTCGCAACCTGGAGGCCATGGGCAAGTCTGACCCGTACGCTCGTATTTTGCTTTCTGGTATTACCCGTGGTCGCACTGTGACCTTCCGCAACAACCTCAACCCCGACTGGGACGAGGTCGTGTACGTCCCCATTCGCAGCGCTCGTGAGAAGCTCTCGGTTGAGGTTATGGATGAGGAGACCATCAACAAGGATCGCACTCTTGGCTGGGCGGAGCTCAATGCTTCAGACTTCGTTCGTGAGACTGAGACCGCGGGCGAGTATGAAATCGACGACGAGAAGCAGCTCATCAGCAGCGGTCTGCGCATTGGCAAGGGTGCTGTCAAGGGTCACATCAACTATACCGTCTCTTTCTTCCCTGCTGTGCCTGTCGTCAACCCTGAAGATGAGGTTGAGGAGGAATCAGCAGAGGGTGAGGACATTGCTAACCTTGACACCCCCGGTACCCCGATCCGCAAGAGCATGCACTCGAAGTCCGCCAGTGTGGACTCAAAGGCTTCTAAGGTTTCCAAGTCAAACGGTGCTGCAACCAACGGTGCCGTCACTAACGGTGACGCGACTGTCAACGGCCGTCCCAGCCTTGAGACTAACAATTCCCGGCCCGCGACAACCACTTCGGAGACCGCCTCTGTCCGATCGATCAAGAGTATCCCTAGAACTTACGTTGCTGCGGAAGACCTTGCCAAATACGAGTCCGGTTTCATTGTTTTCAAGTTCCACGAGGGCAAGCTCGCGCATTCCAATGTGCAGCTGGAGGTCGTCATGGACGACTACATGTTCCCTGCCTATGTCTCTCCCAAGATCCACTCCAATACTCTCACCTCTTCGGATATCGGCGAGGCTTTTGTTCGTGAGCTTGAGTTCTCGAAGATTACCCTGCGTTTGGTCAATAAGGACGATCCCAAGGATTCGAGCGAGGAGCACACTGTTGCTAAGTTGACTGGTGATACTCTGCCCACCCTTCAGCGCATCCTGGTAAGTCACTTCTTCCCACATCACTTCTCCCGCTATTTACAAAATCTCATGCTAATCCCCGCCAGTACAACCCCACCGAACTTGTTCTTCCTGCTACAAATGGCGAGTCTAGCAAGGTCACTGTTAGCGCCCGGTACATCCCCGTTCAAATGAAGCTTGATCCTCGGGAGAGCATCAACAACATGGGCACCCTCCGCGTCAAGGTCATGGATGCCGCCGACCTCCCCTCGGCCGACCGCAACGGCTTCAGTGACCCGTACTGCAAGTTCCGCATCGGTGATGACGGTGAGGTAATCTACAAGACCAAGGTTCAGAAGAAGACCCTCCACCCTGCCTGGAATGAATACTTCGAGACCCCCATCAAGACTCGCATCGGTGCCGACTTCCACGTCGACGTGTACGATTGGGACTTTGGTGACAAGGCCGATTTCCTCGGTGCTTCAGCTATTGATCTCGAAAGCTTGACGCCGTTCGAGCCCGCCGACGTTCACCTTCCCCTAAACGGCAAATCAGGTGCCATCCACCTAAACCTCCTCTTCAAGCCAAGCTACGTTGTCCGCTCCCGCCAAGGCTCCTCCACCTTCTCCGGTACCTTCGCCGTACCCGGCAAGATTGTCGGCGCCCCCGTCAAGGGTGTAGGCTTCGTCGGCGGCAATGTTGTCCGCGGCGCATCATTCCTCAAGCACGGTGTAATGTCACGATTCGGCAACAAAGACAAAGGCGACGACGACGCCTCAATGATAAACAGCACCCTTGACGAAGAGGAGATCCCCACCGATCGCGGTCTCACCCCCGCCGCCGCTCTCACAGACAACAATCAAGCCTCCAATGGCGCCCACTCGCCAACCCCCTCGACCCCTCAAAAAGAACACAGCCGCAACCGCAGCACAGCATCCGCCTTCGGCGACCGTCTCAGCATCATCGGCGGCAGCACAGCAGGCGGTAGCGGTGACACCGGCACAGCAAACATCACAGTCGCCAACGCAACAGGCTTCCCAGGCAACGCCCACGTCCGGGTAATCGTCAAAGCCCAAGGCAGCAAGAACGGCAAAGAATTCAAGACAAAGGCCGTAAAGACTTCCTCCGGTATCATCCAATACCAAGAAACGTTCAAAATCACCCACACCACCGCAGACACGCAGTATCAAATTCGAGTCGTGGACCACGCGACTTTCGGCTCAGATACGGTCCTCGGTGACGCGCCTTATTTCGTTGCAAACCAGGGCTCCGAGGAGAACGTTGAGAAGTCCTTCCCGGTTGGTGAAGGGACTGTTACCTTGCGGTCGAGTTTTGTTCCTGCGGATGCTGGGGCCGGAAGTCTTAGACCTACGACTAGTCACTCTACGACTGGTGCAGGCTTGGAGGATGGGTCTGAGAGTCCTGATTCGAGGAAATTGCCCCGGCGTAGCTTTTTGAGTAAACGTCAGCCTAGTTCTGGTGGGCAGTGAGGGAGTGATTGATGTAATTTATGTGATGTGTTGGTTGCGGAGGGAAGTGGAGAGAGTATTTAGCTTGACCTGGAAATTACCTTGATACATGACACTTGGGTAGTTTTCTTGGGTTCAGCTTCGGACTACAGTCTTGCTTTGCTTGGATTGGATGGATGGCTGGCTGGTTGGATGGTTGGATGAATGGATTGGACGAGTATTGTGATATCCTTCTTTCATTTTCATTTCCTTATCTCTTGTGCAAAGGCTTGTTTTTGTTTATTTCTTCCGGTTAGCGCTGTTAATTTGATTTTCCTTCCAAGGTTTTCATTGGATTCTTTCTACTCCTGTCATTTCAATTCTCGTAGAATTTTTGCTTGCGTACGTGGGCTGGAGAAGGTTCGAACTAAATTTATCTAGTAGTATACTTTAGTACCCAGTACCTAATGAAATTCGCCAGCTGTCGGTTTTTGCTATTTTTTTTGTCCACGGGTGACTTGGGTAGGTTTTTTCTTTTTTCTTTTTTTTTCTTTGGAAAAAATGAAATCTTCAGGCAGGATTTAGGTAACATCAAACCTTCAAGCAATTTTGTTTTACCTTGAAACTGCCCAATCACATCCGGCTCACCTTAGGTTTTACTCTTATCCTTAATCACTCGTACCTAACTCCCCTTGGAATTTCACATCCCTGACTCCCTGTCTTCCTCTCCCGAGGTCCCTCACTCCCGTCGAGTCCAACAACCCAACCAAAGCATCTTCAAAAGAATACCCCATAGAATAATGATCCGCATCGATCTCTGTAATAGTAGTACTCTCCGGTAATCGCTTCGCCATATCCCGCACCATACTTATCGGCGCATTTATATCCCGAACACCATGCCAGATCTTAATCCCGTCATACCGTACATCTTCCAGTTCAAAGCCCCAGGGTTGAGAGAGTAGTCGAGCTTCTTGGATTGCGGCGTGTGAGCCTTGAGTGAAGGCTTCGAGGGAGGATGATAGGAGGTTGTTTCGGGCTTGCGCGGTTGATAGTGATAGTTCCTCTGTTTTGAGTGGATCTTGCTTTTTGGATTGCCTCTCCTCTGGACTGGAAATTGAACTGGAGTTTGGCTTTTCGGATCCAGTTGGACGTGTATTTCCTTCGCTGCTTTCTTTGATGTGTTGCTCTTGTTCTTGTGGTTGCTGTTTCACACCCTCAATCCACCGATCAATCAACCCACCTACAAACTCCGTCTTAACAACAAACCTCAAACATCCAAGTATACCATCCACCACCCACTCAATAACCCCCGGACAAGAAACACTGCCCCAAGCCAAAACCCGCCTACTCAACGTAACATCCTTTACATTCAAGCTCGACTTACTTCCAACACCCGTACTACTAGTACTACTAGCACTAGCAGTTGTATACCAACACGGCGATCCCGCAATCACACCCACACCCAAAAGCATATCTCCCGGCAACGTATGCGCACAAGAAATCGCATATGGGCCTCCACCCGAACAACCCAGGATATAAAAACTGCCCAGACGTAGGTGATGACTCAGGGCGCGAATATCGTTTGCCCAGGAGAGGATTGTTCGAGATGGGTCTGGGCTTGAGAGGCCGAAGCCTGGTCGATCGGGTACGATTAGGGTGAAGTTGTGCTTTTGTGGCCAGGTGCTAAAGTTTAGACCTTCGAGGCGGGAGGAGGGGTAACCGTGGAAGTAGATTAGGGTTTTGGGGGGTGCGGTGGATGGGGATAGGGATCGTGGTCGCGGTGGTTGGGGGTTGTAGATTGCGTAGCCTAGGGTTCGACCGGAGGGCAGTGTGAGTTTTTCGTCCAGGCGATGTGGTGGTGGTGATGATTTAGTTGTATTTGTTCGTTTTGAGGATAATTTTGATGTTGATGATTTGGGCAAAGGGAATATTAGGCGTGCTGTTGGTATGCTTGTTGGGTTTGTTGCCAATTTGCGAATAAGGGGTGGTCCTGAGGTTGGCATTGTTTTCCGAGCATCTGTGGATTTTTAATTTTGGGAAATTGGTTATTATTCAATATGTTGGATTTTTTACTCTATTTTATAGTTCCTAGCCATTGACGATCGCTGGTGTTCGTAGGTCGGGTGAGCTCGTGTTCGTAAAATACGAGCACGATCAATATCATCAGCTGAAACATGACTTTGACCAGTGAGTGCGATTGGTTTTCGCTGGAAAGATAAGTTAGTCCCACCCATTAACTATTGAAATTTTGAAAAAAAAGAATTTATGCATTAAATACAATACTATACAAGAGGGACAGGCTTGGCTGATTGTTCTCATAGAAAATAGTCCGAGGTCATAATTTGACTTCAGTACTCAGCATCCTTTACAACACTAGTACTCAGCAAGACCATGGATTGTTTTTCATATTAACTCTTGCACCCTTCCCATTATATTCTGTATTACTGGATCTGAATCATGTCGGGGATATTCATTCGAAATTTCATCAACCAATGACTTTCCAAATTCCTGCGCCCACCATACATCGTTGCCCAACCTCTCGACAAGAACACCCCACAGCATCAATATCAGCAGCGCAACGCTGTCATGGTCTTTCAGCGCTCGGACATATCCCTCGCCCGCCATATTCAACCACCCAAGGGCATACCCTCGATAAACAGGACCGGCACATCTCTCAAAGCAATCCTGCAACAAGCTCAATGCCTTCTTACAAGCCTCCCAGAATGCGACCTGTTCTATTCGCCGCTCGGGTATGTCCCAGACAGTGTGGGCGATTCTTTCATCATTCAACTCTCTCACATTGGCCATTATATTGGCGATATCTGGACCCAAAGTCGTGAGGGGAAGATTTTGAAAGGGCGTCAACCTTTGCGCGTACTCATTCTGACTAACACGGTGTTCCTCATCACTCTCTGCAATCTGCACAGCGCCGCGAACAAGTTCGAAATGAGCAATGGCTGTTTGAACGATATTTTTATCTATTGGTTTTCCGAAGCGCACAGATGCAAATGTGAGTACCATCATCATGAGCGAAAAGCAGATTGCAGCTCTGTGGTCTGCACATGGACTGGACGAAGACAGTTGAGCGCGAAAATTGGACAGTGCAAGAACCTGGCGCTCAATTGCAGAATTTATATACTTCTCGCGATTTGAATTTTCTTCTGCGTCGTATTGAAATAAGAGTAGAGCATTGGCACTTTCAAAGGCCGATAATGCGAGTATCCCGTTTAGGAGGAAGTCGTATTGAAGCGCTAGTGCGGGCACGGTTAACTGCCAGAGCTTGTCGTCACCGGAACCAGGTGTACAACAACTTTTATAAGTACTAGTAGACCATCGGTGCATGAGCTGGAGATCCAGGTGGTGGGGATTGGCGGGAAATGTCGGGCAAGAGATGAGGGCGTCTGGCGATGCTCCTTCTGTCATATCCCGAGTCGGATTTGGCGGTATTTGTGGACGGGGCGTGATCTCTGCATATTCGCAGTTTACATCTCTTGTTTTGCAGCGCTTGCATGGTGGACCTGATTCGTCGCATTTGACATGGCGACGCTTGCATGTTATGCAGCCCGTGTGAGACTTTTGATGGGAGCGGCGAGGGGGCATGATGCGGATGTGAACCGGCTTTGTATCGTTCCCATATATTCGTGGACTCGCAGTAATCCAAACTTGAAGGCCTTCCAGTTCCAATATTCCGAGTATCGTAATAGATGCTTTCGGCGGGATAGGAGGGAGGAGGCGTGAGATCGACTGGATATGTCCCACGTGACTGAAATAATCGGGCGAATCAACCTTCCAGTGACTCATGTTTGCTGATGGGAGTTATTTCGAAAACTATCGGATTTATTTTCCAAATCAGAGTTCCTCAAGCTGCGAAATTTCGAATGTCAAATGTTTGCAGTAGGGCGATTACTGTAAATTTCCAAGGTTAGTACTAGTACTATCCATCACGTACTGTCGTTGAAAACAGCGACCTTCTAAATTGAATCAGGTATATTCAAGTTGGTGCTGGATAAAACCAACCACTAGTATTATACATTATACTAAAGTGCATCATGCTACTTCAAATTCTCCTTCCGAGTCCTCCTCAGTCCCTGTCCCCGCTTCCAAGTCCGACGCATAAGAATCACCGCCCAAAAAAACACTCATAGAGTAGCTATCACATCCTTCCCAGCGCTTCAGCTTTGGGAACTCCTTTGCATAGGGCAAGAAACTCGCAGTGTTGATCTCTGGGGGGTGACAACTAGTCCATTCTCCAAACGTCATCTCTTCAAAATCAATTTTGATTCCTTCCAATGACTGGCGATGCAGCAGAAGTATGTCCATGAATTCTTTCATGGTTGCATTATTGCTATCTGCCGAGTGGAGCTCGTGGTGTTTGTACTCTTCTGTATGCACAATACCAAGATACTGCAATGCACTCGGAGCACGTAAAGCCGTTGCCAAAGCCTTGAAAGAGACAAAGGATCTTTCAATTTGCAGAGATTTAAGCTCTGTCATTCTTTCAAACTCAGACTTGACCTCGATATCGTCAGAATCTATCTGAAAACCTCGTAACTTAAGAGTATGAAGTTGCGGGATGATGAAAGCATGGGAGGAATGAAGAGCCGCTGAATCGAGGTTTCCTTCCTGACGGTCCATTGTTACTATATTTTTGGTGAGCACACTATTAATTTTCGTTTGCTTTTGGCTTTTCATGTTGTTGATAGGTACCAAGGACTTACGCGACCGCAAGTTTTGGGACACCCTGCTACCGATAGGCTCTTCCAATGACGTCTTTTTGAGATAATCATATAGAAGACGCTCAAGAGTACTCCATTTTTCTCCAGTTCCGTTATCTTTATCAGTATCCCACATCCAGTAGCCCCCAATTATCGCGAGACTCTGGAGGTTCTGGAGTTTATCAAGACACGGCACAATGCGACAGGGGGAAATTTCAAAGTCTTCGCACGCTACTTTGACTTCGTGGACCAGGTTGGAATACTCATTTTTATCTGAGATAGTACGCATGAACTCATTGCTCTTTCCTTTTTGGATGTGCGCACAGCTGTAGAGATGTGGGGTTGTCACGGCGTGCAGCGAACGGCATGTACGTGCGAGAGCGGAACGCGAAGGAACATCGATATTCTCTATCACCAGATGAAGGAGCTCGTTGGGCAAATTGGATAGCGATGGCTTCGCCATAATGACTTGCTTTTTATCAGATCAGAGGATGGAGTTTTTTTTTTTTTTTTTTTATTTTTATAACTCGGTTGAGTCATGGTCCTAAAAAATCGGTTACCCCATTTCGCACTTAAACCCGAGGATACTAACTCTATCGGGATTGGTGGATCCCCTGATTTTTGTAAAACTAGCAAGGCTCCAGGCAGCTGCAGTGAATAGATTTGAATATGCTGTGGATGCGAACTATCATTCTCTTATTCTTGAGCGTGGAATAAAAAGAAAACACGAAAGCGACCTTATTATAGTACCCAGCCCCAATATAATACATGCCGAACGAGTATACATCAACCTGAAGGATATAATTATTTCTCCAAGCTCTCTCGGAGCGAGCAATCAGAGTTCCATTTCATTTGATTGCCCTGTGGTCCATTCATGATGCCAAAAATCTTGCAGATCGACCTCGATTCTATCTGAAATGACAAATCCTTTCCGGCGGATCTGGTAAAGGATGTCAAGTATCTTCCCTTGTAAAGTACTGGATATAACGTGGGTTCCGGCCATCCGCAGTGGAAACAACATTAGGACGCCGGGAATATGTGTGTTCGACAAAATGATTTGAGACTGTGAGAGAATAATGGTCACCTGCGTATCAATCTCACGTTGATCAAGTTGGGGTATCTTGTGCATTTCCCAGCATGAATAGAAAGTAAAATTCCGACAATGGTAGAGAAGCAAAGCGCCTTGTATGATGACCGCCAATCGCATATAATGGTCTTCGTGCGTTTCTTCGAAATTGCTTATCTCTTTACAGTTGAGAATATCTTTTTTGATTTCAATTCCTTCTTTTGCGAGACAATTCAAATTAGGATCAACGCATCTTATCTCTTCCGGAATGCTCTCAATTCTCGTGAAAAGCCTGGGATTATTAGCGACGTCTATAAGCGGGTTATAATTGGCTTACCTCCGAGCAAATGTGGCAGTCTTTATCATCAGTGTGATGATAGCTTTCATTGCAGTCCGCCGATTATCCTGTGAAGAGTGCCATGGGCATTCTACCGAAGGAATCGATATATCATCTCCATAAATAATCAACCTGTTGGCTTCAAGAAGCCAGAAAACATCGATCAGGGTTTTCGTGGGCTTTGAAAGCTGATCTCCTGGCTGCAATAGAAGTATCATCCTGGATAGGCCATAGGTCATATGTGTTGCAAATGAATCACCAGAATTTTCAGCGACCAGCTATGGAAATGCTTAGCGGGAGTGGTTGAGATAGCGGATATGTCTATACCTCGAAAAGTCCATGAAGAAAAGTACTCCAAAACACATCTTCTCTAAAAGCAGAGGTTGTCGTTGAAATTGCCGCATCGAGGCATTTCAATGATATACCACATCGACGGAATGCAATATTCCGAGGCGATTCGGTCCCAGTGAATGATTTGATAGATCCCTTTCTACTGGCATCCAACGCACCGATTGCGATCGCGATGTTCGAAAGTAGTGAGTAACGACCAACGATTCCCATTATCTCCCCAGTACTGGCAGAAAAGTCTCTACTAAAGTCGCATCGCTGAAGGAAAAATGCGAAATGGGTCAAGTATATGTCGTCATCATGTCTTCGCATTCGCAAACTTGAAAGCGTTGCAGGAAGCAAATCGGGCCTAGGGGTATGGATAAATTGAATCGATCGCTTCTGGACTTGTTGCGACTCGCAGGTAGTCTTCATCCGAATGCATCTTTGACAGGCCGGCCCCCCTTCGCACTACTCATAAATAAGCAAGCTGGTTGTTCAAGTAGAATGAGGAATGTTCAAACCTTGACCCGCAGCTTCGCACATGACCGACAGCGTCTTGTGTTTCTACGCTTGTCCAGAGGCCCAATGGAACGTTTCTTGAGTTCAATCTGCGCTGCAGACTGACTTTCTGTCATTATTGAATTCCCAGTGACCTGCAAAAGGATGAAGGCAAATCTCAGGGTTAAGTCGGTTTTTAATCATGTGACACGTATTACCCGGCCAAGGCCAATCATTGGCCAGCACAGCCACTTGAAAGTGCGGAGCCAGTTAGTATACGATGGTGCCTAAATGAAACCGAAATCTTTGTGTGCTCCGAAATATTATGCATTTAATGTGCCCATCTGAAATGAGGATGATTGTCGATGGTTGAAAAATCAACTTCCGCGTATCGACGGCTACTCATCGCGAACATACGTTGCACATTTTCTTTTAGAATCAATTTTCCATTTTCGTAGATCATTTTAAATTGAGGTTTGACATTGGTTTATATTAATGTTGTAGGAGAAAATCTATGTAACAACGATGGTGGTTCAGAACACCCTCGAGGTTTCATAGCAGAAGCTTTACTACCACGCAATATTTGGCCCAAGTAGGTGGTCAAATCGACTTAATGGCACATTCATGAGCGCGCAATGCTTAGGCTTGAATGTTAAAGTATTCGGTAATGACTCTTGTGCGTAGTCCTGGGGAGAAATAGTCGTACCCAACCATGACGTTGCAGTTGTTCACATAGACTGTGACAGGGATTGCCTCCTGGTACATAATGTTCCACTAATGGCATGCGATATTAGCTCCAGATCTACACTTACAGTCAATAAAAGAAGTCCAGGTTATTACTCACTGTGGCCACAGGTCCGTCATTGAATTGGCGATCAACCAGCCCACCAAAAACAGCATCGTTGTCGATAAGAAAAGTTTCAGGAAACAAAGGAAAGTTTGAGTTAACGAACCCCCTCCACACGGTTGGCTTTCCAGACTCATCATAACTGGTAAGCGTATTGTCCACCAGGCCTTCCTTGGTAGAATTGGCGTAATTGAAGACGGAAGATGCCAAAGTGCCATTGTAAGCTTCATCAGCACGAACAAGAAGCTGCGATGGGGAATTTGTGATATAACCAGTCGTAATGTGCGACAGATTTTGATTCCTGAAATTCCGTCAGAATCATCAGCCAAACAGACTGGGCATTATTTTATGCGACTTACCACTTGTGTTGGATGAAGTTGGTCCCGTATTCGGCTTTGATGGAAGGAGGCTCTGGCTGTTCGAATCCGGAGGAGAATTCGACCACCGAAGAAGGGAACGGAGAGCAGTTTGAGGCTCTCACTTCCAACATGAAAGCGGTAAGTGAGGCGTAAAGCAGATGAAGGAAACGCATGATGCCCGAGTAGAAATTGATAGCTGATAAACGTAGAGAGTCTTGTGAAAAGAATATCTGACTGGAATTTAAAATTCTGGATGCCCATGAGACTGGAGCTTTATAGTTTCTCGAGGTAGACACATAAGTCTCTGCGAGGCCGATCAAATCCTCAGACCGAGTTCGCAACGCTCAATAGCTACCGGTTCTGGATACCAAGGCTAGGCAGAAACAGGGTTATCGTTTATGAGCAAATCTATAAGGCTTTCAATCAGATAGGCCCTGTTGAGGACTGCAGTTTCGCTCGTTTATTGCCTCATTGGGTTCTAGCGCGATCTGAAAATGGAGTCGAAATCCCGACTTGTTCCAAGGTTTATTTGATTGCCGCATATCAGCGATCGTCGTTGAAAATCCATGAAATAAATGATTCTTGCATATTTTCCGGAATCGAATAAAATGCCCGGGCTCAACGGAAATATAGCTTTCATGACTTGAGTGTAGTATTTCCGGAAATCCAGTATCCGCAAATAATTAATAGTCGTCAGAACTGGTTGTAGGTGAATGTACGGAGTAGTACGCAGTGATGCCGAACGGCTTCTCCGAGGTGGGGACTTTGTTGGGTGGGTTTACGCTTGGCCGTTTCGGGTAATATTCGAGCGTGTCGAGGTAGAAAATCCAGAAGGTTGAAGACAAAATAATTTTGATGATTAGGCTACACAAGAGCACTTCAGATTCCCATATCCTTCCGAATACAACAGTATTCAGGCCTACACCACTTTACACGCTCCTCTCTCATCTCCCAAATTCCCCAACTCTTAGTCAACAGCCTCCAGTAACTAACTACATTATGGGACGCCACCTTGAACCCTGGCTGCATATGCTGATCCGCGATGTAATCAGCGGAAATGATATGACCCCCCGGATATAATATTGATCATCACCGAAGGTCAAGTCAGAACCGATCTATTTTGGCAGGTCGTGATGGACGTGGTGCAAACCCAGCAGCACCCCAATCAGTCCTACCACCTGGAATACCGCAAACTCGGAACTTTCTGTCCGATTTGGCGCAGAATTTGGTCAGGCTGCCTATCAATGCTGATACCTCTGCAGAATTGGACAAAGGTTTGAAGTCAATCTGTGTCAATGCGGGAGTAGACCCCAAGCCATTGTCAATATGATCCTGCAATTTTTGGGCAAAGACTTGGAGATCGCCGACGTTTCCTGTGTCCGAAATTTGCAGAATCTCGATTGATGGCGGAAGGGCTTGAGCAAAGGAGATGTCGGATTCTTTCTCCTTCAAAATCGGTAAGTTCCCTAATCTGAGATGGAGTGTTTTCAGAACAGCAAAGTCCCGGAAGGAAGGAAGTGCATCATCGCATTGGTGATCGTCATCATGCCGATTGCAACTCTCCTTAATATCCAGCCATATCGTGTCAAGCGTTTCTCTCATTTGGAGCAGAGCACCGTGTAACTCCGTTGGTTTATAGTCAAGGCAGCCCGAGTGATTGTATTTGAAAGACTGGAGACTTTTACAGGAACTTATAACCTTGAACAGGTCCCATCTCCCATTACACCCGTTGATCTCAATGTGAGTAACGGACGAGGTCCCATACAGCGGGGTCGACCTCGATAAATCGTCATCACCGCCCGTTACGCTGCCATCCAGGTCGCTCGCGTAAAACCGGCGCATTGTTGGTAACAAGAAGAAAGGCATAACGTGCTCCGCGCATATGCAAATGTCGTCAGGGCTCCAGTCCACATACACCTCAGAGATTGGCGGGAAAGAGGCCGCCTCAGAAGATATCACGTTCCGTGTTGCAGCCCATCTCATCACAAAGTGAAGCCACAAGGAACCAAAGGGGAACTCAGCCTCGAGTCGCCGCAGATAAGGCAAGAAGGTTAGCAGTAGTGCAATCCATGCATCACCACTTCCGATCTGCAACGCATCCAGCCAGACATCTGCTTTGTCTGTAGAGCGAGTCACACGCTGTGCCTGTTTGTAGAGAGGGCTGTAGTTAATGCGATCTAAACGGACGCTCTCATCCAGTGACCAATGATATGGTTCATCTTCACCATTGATGGCAAGATCTTCTTTGTGTAATCTCAGCGCTTCGTCGAAGTCTGCCTCATGGGTTCCCTGTTCTGTCTCCCAGGCGGACAGATGTATGGCCTCCACACACGCTGCGAGAGATGGGTTCTTGGCAAGAGACTCGCTTAGCTGGACAATTGGGCGGAGGAGATCGCCCCCAATCCATAGTTTTTGATAGAGCAATGGCAAGAATATTTTATGGAATTGTCGCGAGCAGCATACAAGATTCAATCGGTCTTGAGGGGCCTCAAGCTGCCTACATATCTCTATGACAACCTCCAGAGGGAAAGTCGTCAAGCTTGACACAGAAGCGTTCATCTTTTTATAGAGATCTGTGGCTGATCAGGGGCTCCCGAGGTCAAGATCGAAGGGCGTCGTGTAACGATGAGTTCACCGCCGAGCACGGTAGAGAGGAAGCGGCAGGGTTGAAACTTGAACAAAGGCGTCAGGCAGGTATATGTTCCATTTATATGTGAAGTTGACAACATGGCAGGACGTTGATTCTGGCAGTTACCTCGTATTCTCATGGATACTTTGATCACGTGCGGCCCTAAAAACTGTCGGAATAACATAGCTTGGAGATGGATTGTCTAGATTGCCTAGTGTTGTGTAATAGGAATATTCACAAATAAACTGCTTGATGGGGCTTCTATGAAGGTCGTGACTAGACTTGTGGATGGGATCCCAAATCTTATAGGTCCCATAGGCGCCGGGGATGGGATTGAAACTTCAGGGCTTGAAGGTCATGTCCACCTGATGGGAATCCCATGGGAAATACACTAGCTATATAAAGCTAGGCTATATCCTTGATCTAACCTAAATAAGTAGTAATTTTAACGTTTTAGTACTAGTAGTCTTGGAACTTTTCAAGATACTAAGGTTTGCCAGTGTCAAATTATACATCTGCATACCTAAGGAGTTGCTACATCACCACACTAATATATATCTCACTCGAACACCTAGATACCTAGTACCTAGGTATTCATAGAATGTGGAACTTGAATAACTTATTTTCATTCTATATATGTTAAGCCCCAGGACTCTATTTAAAAAATATTATTTGGCCCCATGGGATGAGATGAGATTAACAATTGGTCCTATGAGGTCGTCGCAATTGGGATGCCCAGGTGGGAATCATTATGACGCCCATGGGTCCCATATACACAGGTCTAGTGGTGACACCATTTCCGGAACAGCCAAATATATATACAATTTTTCTCCCGAACAGCCATACAGCCAAATGTGTCTGTGCATCTCCCAACCGCCGGCTTTCGAAACAGGACATGCTAGTCACGCTATGGCTGTGCGGCCACATTGTCCCTAGCGCCGTTGAGCGAGTGAAATGCAGAGAAAGACGTGATTTATATATAGAGATATACTGCCAGCCCAGGTCTGGCTATAACGGCGGTTAAGAGAGGAAGTAGAGGTCGAAGGCCTTGGCTTTGGGAACTACCAGATGATGGATTGTTGGACCTGGAGGAAACTTGTGTGATGAGAAATTGGGTCTCTGGCGGAATATTGGACCTTTTTGAAACATTATGCAAACAAAGTCTCGGGATTTTGTCGTCATGGCCTTGGGGAGATTTCAGATCTCGAAAGAATGCGAGTTTTCTTTGAGGATGACGCTGACTGAACGCCCGAGTCGCCGAGCCAAGTCCCACCACAGAAATCCAGCCAATCGAGTTGGCCAAAGGACGTGATATTTTCTTCGATTTGGGGTAATTTGGAATTTGGATAAAAAGAATAGACTTTGGAGGCCTATGTATATGAATGATGAATATCATGGACGTTTTTGTGTGTGTGTGTCATGGAGACAAAGCAAGAGACTGATATGGGTCGATCTGGAGAGCTTGAGACCTCAGCCGCAACATAATCTAGGAAAATCAAGATACCCTTGAAAGAAGGTTGTCAATCGACAGCTTGAGGATTTAAGGCCGCCTTGAAGAAGAGTAAGAGCCAATACGAGTAGTATTTGCCAAAATTCACGAGAAAATTCGACTCAATATCTCTAGTCGACCCACTTGAACCACTTGGCAAGACTCGTTGATTGAAACTTTTCATCAAAAATTCACTCTCTCAAAGGAAAAAGGTTAGCTCTGCTCTCGCCAATCGATTTTTCTCACATTCCTTTTGGAAAAGCTTTCGAAATGCCAGGGTAGGTCCATAAAAAAGTGGATCACAATACGAGACTCAAAACGAGGGTCGGTGGTATGGAGACAGCAGGAAAGCTGAGACATGGCGCAGCTAGTACGAAGTACTCCGTCGTGTCGCAGATCACAAAGTAACTAATTAGTAATTATTTTTATTACCTTAGTTTGAGCCCCTCCTCCTCGGTCCGCCATTAAGTATAGCTCCTGTGATACCGAGAATCCTTCGCCCTCTCGCTGAAATGCGGCCTTTGTATAAATAATTTGGCCATGTTCATACGGAACGTGCTCCACACCCTACTATCATTAGACTACAGGTCACGCTTGGAACAAAACATAAAAGCCCTGGTGTTTCCACTAGTAATACGAGATATACAATAATTCAGGGAACTGGAAGGAAGGGCCTGGGCTTTGGAGGAGGAATTCAATTCTCCAACAAATCAAGTTACTGCTTGGCCAGAAATCATGAACCTTTCCACGATAAGAAAAATGGTAGGAAGACGGGAGCCCTGCGACAAGTACATGTGATATTGACTCCTTGCGGATATGGAGTATACAGTGACTCCCATATCTACCACAAGAGTAGATCCAGGAGTAGAGGAGGCTAAATAGTATTTAAGAAGACCTATCCACGCACGTGTATTTAGTTCTTCGCAGTCGTCTGGATAAATTTCAAATAAAAATGAGTTGCCCACTGGGTCTTAAATGTCACTTGCCCAGATAAATTCATGGATAATACTATATATTCCAGGCCTAAGGGTTCATTATACAGAGTTCAAATGTGGCTATGGTTAAAATATAGGCCTCATTTCCATATCCATCATGATCACCATGGATGATATTCCAAATAGGTATTGATTGTTTGCGTGGGTGCCATTTTCCATTGTTCTGTATCAATGTGAAAAGAACACTATATCAGTCAATCAAAAATCATAAAGCCCGGACCGTCACTGTCTGACTCTATCTCATCCGGCGTCGGTCTTGGCTTATACTGGTATTCAAGCCAGGTAGCCGGTGACCAGCCGTCATTATCCTTCGATTCAAGATCCACCTTCCCAGTAGCAATGAGCAATCTCGTCCCTTCAACAGAACATACCCCGGCGGAATGGGACAAAGGCGTTCGGCCCTCTGAATCACAAGGTTCTAATTCAATATCCTCCAGGGCAATAAGCTGTCTGATGACCTCATAACCATCAGTCGTCAAAGTGTGCTCTTCCGTTCTCTTTCGTCGAAGTTCACTCGCTGGGGAGTGCGGTGGAAAGGCCTCTCCAGCCAGCATACGGCGGACCTTCTCCTTCTTCTCTTGACATCGAACGAATTGGCTATCAATTAAACTGGCAAATTCAAAAACTCGATGTAGAGGTGTCTTAGATGCGTCGTCTTTTGCATTTGCATCGACGCGGCCAGTTTGGAGCAGAATCTTCACAACGCCCGAGGCTCCTGCTGCTGCGGCTGTAGCTAGAGGAGTAGAGCCATTTCCGTCTCGAAGTTCAGGGTCAGTGTTCAGACTTAAAAGGAAGTGCATTGCTTCTTCTTGTCCCATCTCTGCTGCAAAGTGTATTGCCGAACGACCCTGATTATTCCGGCAACTCAAATCGACTCGCCCTGTTTTCAGGAGTTCTTTCATAATTGACACATTGCCATTTTCTGCAGCTGCGAAGAAGGGCGTTCGGCCATATCTGCCTAATTGGTCTGGCTGAACTCCAGGATGCTTAAGTAAAGTTTTCAACGCCTCAAGATGCCCTCCCCCTGCCGCAGATACAAGAGCTGTTGAATGAATAATGCAGTCCTCATTAGGATCAGTGTTCTCTTGCTCCAGAATAAACTGAAGAACATCAACGTGTCCATGGGCCGCCGCTGCTGCTAGAAAGCGTGGAATATCCTTTGGCCGTTGTTGTGCACCAAGTCGTTTCAGCATTTCGCGTGCCAGGTCCACACGGCCATGCTCGCATGCCGTATAAAGGATGTGATAGGTTTTACTCTCAGGTGTCTTATCATATAGTGCTTTCTGGAGCAGATCACACAGTCTATGATTGGTCTGCATTAGGGATGAGATACTTTTCTGGGGCAGGTACTTCCCCATAAGGTAGATTAGCTCATTTGGGAGGTCGGTAAAAGACATCTTGACTGACCTCACTAAAGCTGGCTTAATCCAGTCTTGAGTAGAGTAGAGTAAGATTGCTCCGCCGAGAACAAGTCAGACAATGGAGTCATCGGGCGGTGTGATGTGTCTGATCGTCGTGCTTTGGGGGCGAAGAAATGGATGTTGCCCCTTAAGTCCAACATTGATCCCTTGCCAGGAAGGCCCTTAGATGATGATATTTAAGTGACAGTGCCTCAGCGTCGTCGGTATGCATAGCTATCGGCATGGCTGATATACTAGGACTACGATTAAGCAAGTCTTTTCTTTTGTTCGATGTACTCCGACAGCGATGCAATTTTGAGGATTGTATTAATTTGGAGTAGATCGGACGGTCAAAATTAAACAAAGCGTAGCTCTTCCGTGAGTATATGGAGGGGTGACTATTAGATTTAAATCTCTAATTGGTGCAGGCTCTACTCTCCCCTCTCCCTCGCAAGCTTCGCTCGATGCGAAATCTTCGCGAAAAGAGGCGCCATTCCTGCATGATTACACTCCGGCTGCTGGAAACTTTCCTCCGAAAGATGCGAGACACCCGATCCATCCCGTTTCTCAAAACTAAATCCAGGTGCTTGCTTATAACATGAGTATTGAGCGTCTGCACCGCGAAGAGCGCAAATCTCATTACTGATGCAATCGCCAGTACAAGCCGGGACCTTAAACCCACGGGTTCGTCGACTCCAAAAGTCTTGGAAGACAGTGGTATCTTTCTCCATAGCCACAGTGACATTATGCCAAAATGCTGGCGTGAGCTCGACCCCGGCGTCTTTCACAGCTGGTGAGAGCTTCGATCCGTAGTCTGCTTTAGCAGAGTAGTAAGGTTTCCATTCAGGTTCCGTCTGGAGTGAAGGATCAGTGATGTTGGCGATATATTGCGTGAAATCCATGACGCCGAAGGTAACGGGGTCGATCTCGTAGACCCGGAATGAAGGGGGGCCGGAGGTAGGTGTCATCGAAGGCGCAACGTAGCCCATTGCCGTCGCGGTGTCCCAATTTCGATCCTTGTAATCGGAGTACGAGACCTGGAACTCATCCGTATGGGTGTGTCCAAAAAAGAGCGCGGCAATTGTCGCATCGTACCGCTGAATAATCTGGTCGAAGTAGTGAGAGTGGTCGCGGAAATGGTCTGAGTTACCAGTTGGGATGTGGGAGATAAGCCAGACGCGCTGCTTCGCGTCTTCGGCTTCTTGCAGCTGCGCGATGAGCCAGCCCAGCTGGTTATTTGGGTCGAATTCCATGGGTTCGGTGTAAGAGAAGAAGTTGTATTTGTAGTAGAAGATGCTGTTGTAGGAGATTATTCGCAGTTTGCTGTCTGGGTGCACGGCGGAGTAAGAACCATATTCGCTGGCCTTTTGCACGGAGGGAATACCAGTTAAGGTGAGCCAGTCCTCGGCGAGAGCATCGTAGGCCCATTGCGGGTTATATTCGCTTGGAATTTTGTTGGATGGGAAGAGGTTGAGGGGCGCAGCGTCATGGTTACCTAGAGCGGCATAGACAAGTCCGAGGTTATTTTCCATGGAGCTGTAGGTCGCATTCAAGTCTTGGAGTACTTCGGTTTGGTTTACGAGCCAGACGTCGTGGGCGACTACGTCTCCGGTGTATATCGAGAAGGCTGGATCGATATCTGCAATAGCAGCCATCATGCTCTCTTGTAGGCGATGCGGCGGGTCGCACTTGGAATTCCCCCAGGGTCCGCATGGTGAAGTTGTGTTTCCGGGGGCGTCTTTCTCCGTATATGCACGGCAGCAGATCGGTTTCGAGCAATCGTAGTTAGATCCTTCTTCGTAAGAGAGGTCCACGTGAGTATCGCTGAAGTGGACAACTTTTATCGGGGCTTTATCGCTTGGTAGAGGGCGGGTGGTTGGTGGCTTGGGCGAAGGAAAGGAGATCTCGTATGGACGGACTTTGGGGAATTCGCATAGACCGACCAAGCTTGCGCAGAATGTTTTGGCTGTGTGGGAGCCGGGTTTCAGGTTCTTCAGCGAGTAATATACAGCGGGGCCTTCATTGGCAATCACGCCGGCGCACACATCGCTGTCTTCAGCCTATCTTGCATCAGTTTTCTGACATATTGAACAGGAGATGGATCTTACACCACTGATGGAGCAGACACCGGTGATAACATCCTCCATGAAGGATTCACCAAGGCCAGAGACAAGTTTGAGACCGCCGAGGAGGGCCTATATTCTCAGATCATCGTTAGTTCAGCGCAGTTGTGAGATGTTGAACTGAGTTCTTGGCCAATCTACCTGGCAACTGAAGCAGTCTACTGCATTCTTGAAGTCATCCCAGATGGTGGTGATCCAGTCATCAGCAGACTTGTGTTGGGCAGCTGTAGTCGCTGCTGGTGCGAGAGCAATCAGCAGAACAGCCAACTTCATCCTTGCTGGAGGGCTGGTACGTTTCCGGTTGGCCGAGTTGGCAGGACGAAAAGATCTGCCTATACTGGATTTGGCGAAGCTCAAGCTGAAAAGCTACTCGACTCGGATGAGAGCTCAGCCTGGGCATGCCGTGACTTATACCCTCCTCCCTCGCACGCTAGCAGAGCCCAAGCCCGATGCTAACTCAGCCATCTAAGCGATGCTACAGTTCGCTTGGCTATATAATGTTCCTGCATTAGAGGAGGAGGTGAGAGGTTCGTGTGGTCCGCGGGCTGGTAGAGCTCTTGACAGCGGGTCTGAGTTGACAAGCTGATGACGGTGATAGGCTCGGGCATGTCGATCGAAGGAAATGCATTGACGAGTAAGAGAAAGAGGCGTCGAGCCACCGGGGTCTGAGTGGTGAAAGATGAGAGCCCCGAGAGGACCACTCGCGACGGCATACTGGAACCAGTGAATATAATCTGCAGCCAAGCAGCTAGCGGGAGCGTTTCTGCAACGCTGGCAGTGTGGCAGAAGCCCAGCACGGAGACCGAATATATGCCGTCGGGGATCGCATCCTGCAGAAGTCTTGGCCACAGACTTAGGGCGTATTTTCACATGGGAGCAACTCCACATCAAACCTCATCTTATCCACGGGACTCGGACTTAGTCATAGTTTGCTTGATGGGCACGTTCCTGCGGATGGTTCTTAGAAAGAGACATCATTCGCTGGATCACACTCGACCCATCTCATGGAAGGTCTCCCACATAAGATCGTGCTGTAGTTGAGAGATACCAGACCGTGTTGACATGCCTAGCACGTGGGCTGCAGATAGACACCTCTGATATGACGGCACGGCAGCTCTGGAAGCCCTCGATGGGCAGGTTTGAGTTGGCTTGTGGTTTTGAATACTTGGCGCGGGATCAGATCGGTCGATCGAGCATGAGTGAACCTCCGCTCTTCTTCGGCTAGAGGAAGATGGAACTCCGAGTCGCAGTCCCCATCGAGATTGAATCCAAATATCCCCTTGTATGATGACGAGTCGGTTATCGCTGAGCTCAATTGAACGCACGCACGTGAACATCCAAAAAGCTCTTGAGTCGCTCGTGTTAGACGGAGACAGGGGAAGAAGCTTCTTAAAGGTTGGAGCGTGACCGCGCGATGGGGGCAGAATATTTGATGGAGACACGGAAGAGCCGGTAGTCACGGTACAGCGTCATCTAAAAGAGTGTGATAGTTTGAATTAGCTGGACCAGCTCAATTGATTCAGTTGAACAAACTACCCACTGACCTCGGGAGCACCTGGGATGCGGGCAGGTGATAGGGACAGACTACTACCTGGGCAGATACCGCACAAGGGGTGACGGTGGTCGGGTCACCCCCTGGGCAGCAAACCGCCCGGGCGGCCAAGCCAACCGGTCCCAAAGACCGCCCTGGTGTAGTTGAAGTGTAAATCTCAAACTGGAATGCTACTCAACAACAATCCATGCGCGGTATTCTATTTCTTTTTTTGTCTGGTTAGTAGTCTAAAGGTTATCTTGGATTTCAAGCATTGGTTATCTTCTGGGCCTCGAATGATTATACTAGTTTAATTAGTACGAAGGTACCTAGTAATGTCCACAAAGTACAGTATATATATTTTTGCCAACTAGTATTTTTAATCTATGATACCTAATATATGTCGGAATGAAAGCTTGTTTAGGAGAACATGAACGTATATCAACAGCATTCAGCACCTGGGCGTAAGGTTCAGCGGCTACCAACTTGAAGGTTGGTTCAAAAGATGCACCAACCAATGACATCAGAGCTAGCTAAATTGAGCCTGCTTCAGTTTCAGATGCAGCAGGTACTTGGCGTCAACAGGAGGACATTCCAGTCTACTGCCGCCCTGACTTTCGAGTGCGGCACTAGTGTTGGTTTCATCAAGCGCGAACATCACATGGCCGAGACTCAAATACTCCTTGAAAGTTGACCACTCCAAGCGCTCCTGTTCTGTGGTCGCATGCTCAAGCATGCGCTCAGTCCAAGTGTCAATGTCGACGAGGGTTCCTGCTTGGCCATCCTCACGAACTTGAGAGATTACCGATGGAAGCTGTGTCCATGGCAACGGAACAGGGTTGTTGATGTGGAATCGCTGGATCTCTAGGCCGGTGGCTCGGTGAGTGGCAAGTTGAGCAATCGTGTCCATCTGGTTATCGATCGGTAGGAGGTTGACTGTTGCATCGAGTCCGGCACCAGCAGAAGCAATATCAGGCACAACGCCTGCTCGGATCATGCCGAGGAACAGGTTGAGCGTGAAGTTCTCCCGAGGAGTGGGAATTGGCGAAGTCAGAGGTGCGGTGTGGCCAGAGCAACGGTAGATCGTGGTTGGAAATCCGCGCTGAGCTGCGGTCTCAAGGAGTTGTTCACCTACCCAGCGGGTCTTGAAATAGCCCGAGGCGTTGGAAGTAGGTGGAACGAACGAACCCAGACTGACCTCACGGTTTGAGACGATCCCTGTCTTGCGTGTCGAAGTATTCCAGGTCTGCATGTGTACTGCACTCCAGGTCGAGATATAGTGCAGGGAAGTGCTGGAGCCCAAGGCAGCAAGGCGGATCATAGAAGATACGCTTTCCACGTTGCATTGGCGGAGATCGGAGTAAGTCTGCAGGAGAGACACATGGCCACCCGTATGGAAAATCTGCTGGACTTGTCCAGCAAGCGCGCGGAATTCGTTCTGTCCCAATCCAAAGTCTGGCTGAACCATTAGCCCAGGAATAGGACGAACGTGGCTTGATAGCCACTCCGATTTCATGGTGGTGTCTAGGAGCTGATTGTCCTGGAATAGCTGCAACACCCCAGCCGAGTCCAAGGAGTTTCGGATGCCGAGCACATAGATCGTGGCATCGGGATTTGCTGTAAGCAACGCCTTAACAAGAAAAATGCCGATGAAAGAGTCCGCACCTAGAACCAAGATACCAGTGGGTTTCTGATTCTCATTTGAAACTGCTCGAGATGCAGGACGATGTTGGTAATCGTTTGGTAGGTGAATTTCACGGTCCCAATCGATGGCATTTAGATCTCCTGTTGATTTTACGCCATTGGCTAGCGCTGGATTTGCCTTGGAGTCTAGCAATACAGACAGCTTTGCAGGACTAGGATTGTCGAACAATTGCAAGAGCGTGATATCTTGTTTCAGCTTGCGCTTCAGAATCCCCTGAAGCCGCAATGCGAGGACGCTTTGGCCTCCGAGTTCAAAGAAAGTGTCCGTACTCTTGATCTCCCGGTCGGATCCCAATTTCAGAACTGATCGAAAGATAGTGATGATTGAATCCAGGGTTTGGCTAGAGAGGGCGTTGGCCGTGGTGACTTCAGATTTCGCATTCATAGCACCGGGAAACAGTGGCTCAACATCAATACGACCCAGCGCAGTTCGATCAACCTTTCCACTGATCAGACTTGGAAACGCATCCAGGACCTGGTAAGAGCTCGGCAGCATGTAACTGTTTAGCGACTGGGCTATGTATTTATGAGCAGAGTTGATAGAATCCTGGTAAAGTTGCTGCTCTTCTTCCCGGACTCGGGGAATCAAGAACGCAACTAACTGGCGATCGTCAGTCAGGCCGTTTGGTGATGAGACTTCGCGCGCCAAAACGACAGATCGGGCGTGAAAGACAGCGTTTCCTTTACTGAAGTGATTGTTTAGCTGATTTTCGATCTCGGCAAGGTCAATCCGGTAGCCTCGCAACTTGATTTGCTTGTCACCCGCGATTCTCCCCAGAAAGTCAACCGTGCCGTCCTCAAGATAGCGCGCTTGATCGCCGGTTCGATACAATTGGGTCCATCCGCGGGCTCGGAACTGGCCTTGCACAAAGGGGTTCTTCACAAAGGCTTGTTGCGTCTTTTTCGGGTGACCAAGATACCCAGGACTCAGTTGGCCACCGCCAATGCAGAGCTCACCGCGAACGCCGACAGGAACCGGGCGCAGGCGCGAATTGACGATATACAAGGTTGAGTCTGGCAACGCACGACCGATTGAAACCGAGGATTCTGTCTTGAGTGATCGAGGAACGGGATGAGAAGTGACTTGTGAGGTTGCCTCGGAGGGTCCATACTCGTTATAAACTGTGGCGGGCAAACCCAAGTCGTAGATCGCTTTCGCTAAACGGGCTGGAAGGGCTTCTCCTATCAAATTGACTGCTCGGAGTGCAGTGCATCGTCGAAGATAAGAATCACCATGCTCGATCAGGAGTGCGAATTGAGTTGGCGTGTAAGAACCCATTGTGACACCGGCTTTGTGCATGAACTGAGCTAGTTTACCGGGATCTTTTCGGACTTGGTAAAGAGCCAACGCGAGAGTTGCTCCTGTAGTCAGAGGTGCCCATATTTGAGCGACGGAAATATCGAAGCAAATGGACGTTGCACTCAGAACAACATCCTGATTGACGAGGCGATGAGCTCGCGTATAGTTGTCAAGCATTACTCTTGTGTTCTCGTGGGTGACTACGACGCCTTTAGGCGCTCCAGTGCTGCCCTAGGATGTGTCAATAATAAGATCTAGCTTCAAGCATCAACAACAAAGGCCGCATACCGATGTATAAGTCACATATGTGGCATATGGATCTGGGTGTGGCTCCATGGGAGGTAAATTCTCGTCGATCGAGTCAGATGTCTGAAGAGAAATAAAGCGTGCCGTTGTCTGTTCTTTGATCCCAACTACCAGAGGCTCATAAGATTGATCCACAAGAACAATCACGCTAGAGGAGTCCTGGATCATGTGTACAAGTCTTGACTCGGCGAAGTCGGGGTCCAGTGCCACATACGTACCGCTCAGACGCGACAGGGCGAGCATAGCCGCAATGGTATGAATAGAAGCGCAAGACAGGATGCCAACCCGATCTCCAGAGGTAATTCCCGAGTTGTGGAGAGTGGCTGCAAGCTTCTCCGCCAGAGCGAGAAGGTCTTTATATGTGATTGATTGACCACCGGAGGTGGTAATTGCAGTTGAGCCAGGGTAGACACGAGCGCTTTCCGCGAATGATCCCCAAAGTGACAGGCCATCATCCACACCAGCACTGATTTCTTCAGTCCAGAACAGCGCGCGGAGTCGGGCCAATTCAAGATTTCCAACCATCTCAATCTCCTCGATAGGCTGCCGATAATCCTGAACCACGCTCGTGAGGAAGGTACTGAAATTTTGAAACAATCGCTCCATATCCGGCTTGCTGTAAAGAAATGAATCAAACTCAAGACGGAGCTTCAATCCACCCTGTTCGTCTTCCGTAATCTCGAGCTGCATCTCAAATGCGGTGGGCATGTCCTCAACCCGAACCTCTGGAATATCGAAGTCAACTGTAGGATAGGTTGGTGCTTTGGCGTATGTTTGGTAGTTGATAGCAATCTGCCCAAGAGGAAAATGACTAGGACTCCACCCGATGTTCATAGCCTCCACAATAGCATCGAATGGAGCTTGCGCCCGGCCCATGGCGTCAACAGCCTGCCCCTTGATCTGCGTGACTAGCTCATCAAAAGTCTCGTCACCCGACATCTCAGAACGAAGTGGAATCATATTAACGAAGAATCCAAGCACTTGATCGACTTCGGTATGGGGCCTTTCACCACTCACAACCAAAATTGTCAGGTCATTTTCACCGGTGTATCGGTGTAGGAAAGCCCGCAAAGCAGCGGTAACAAAGTGGAAGGAAGTGACCTCAAGACGACTGCAGATGCGCTTCATGCGCTTGAAGAGCTGCTTGTTGAGTTCTCCCCGTACGATATCACGCTCACGACTGGAGGTAGCAGGACGATCGTTTTGAGCAAATGGCAACAGTTTACTAGCGGCAGGAGCACCGGCCAGCGTTCTGCGCCACCACTTCAATTCATCCTGGATTTCAGATATTTGCAGCCTCTTCTCGTGCCATAAAGTGAAATCAACATATGACAGCTTGGGTTGGGTGACCGTATTGAGGTTGGCACCGCTCGCAATGGCATTGTACAACTTGCTGATTTGTTCTGCAATAAAATTAGCTTATTGCTGATGTGCGAGGGGAAAGATGAAATATACTTACCCATCAGTGAGGCCTTGCTGCCGCCATCAATGGCCATATGGTGGATGCTGAGAACCCAAGCATACCGGAAGTCACCAAACTTGACTAAGGCGGAACGGATGAGCTGCCCAATGTCGACATCGAGAGGCTGTTGGCGAAGAGCAGCTGCAAAAGATCGAAGAGACTCTTCGGGGTCTGATGTGTTGCTAACGTCGGCTTGCTCAATTGGAATCAGGCCATTCTCAACGATCTCTTGCTCTGCGAAATCATCACCTTCAAAGAAAGCGGTTCGCAAACTTTCATTGCGACGGCCAAGTTCTTGCCAAACTCTTTCCAAGACGGACTGTTCTGGTTTCCCATCGATGATCAATGAAACTGAAACATTCAACGATGCACTGTCAGCGGTTAGGTTGTGCATGAACCAGAGACGGCGTTGGAAGGTCGACATGGGGATCTGAACTGGGCGCGGGTTCACTATGGGAATGAAATATGAAGTTTTGGCGACAGTGGAGGCCTGGGGACTTTCAGATGAGGTAGCCTGAGTGTCATTGGCACCAGGTCCTTTCAGAGAATCATTTGCAACCACCAGGTCACAAACTTTGGCCACAAGATCACCAGTCGACTTCGAGCCCAGGATATCAAACAGAGCAAGGTTGACCCCGACCTCCTTTGAGAACCACTTGCGGAACTCGACTGCCACGAGGGAATCCATTCCGTATGCAGCCAGAGGCACGCCAGCCTGAACGATGGAGCGGGAAACAGCCAAAGAGCTGGCAATGCGATCGGAAAAGGCATTTAACAGCACAGGGAACATTTTATCGGATTCTCCGGCCTGTTGCAGGAGCTCAGATAGCTGCTGCTCCTCCGATTTGCCTGAGACTGTCGAGTTCTGGCTGCGTCCGGCATACAAATTGCGGAATAACGGTTTCTTGGACCAGAAAAGATCGGTCCGACGAGTGTTGATACCGCTGAGGAGCTGGTGGCGATCTGCAACCCATCCCTCTAGGGACTGGTTAGAGAATACCAGCTGGCCATTGATCGCTTCTTCAATTTGATAGAAAAGTTCCTCCTCTGTGAGAACATCCATACCAATGCGATCGATGATAGCCCGCAGATGCGCATCCTCGGCAATGGCACCGGCATCGGCAACTACTCCAACGTTCATTGCGAAGCCTGGCAAACCCTGTGCATGGCGCCACCGGACAAAAGCATCGAGATAAGCATTTGAAGCGGAGTAGTTGGCCTCTGCCATAAACCCGATAATGGCTGAGATTGAGGAAAAGCAGATGAAGAAGTCAAGCGGAAGCTCTTTCGTCGCGTGATGAAGATTTTCAGCGCCGTACACCTTGGGTTGAATGACCGAAGCCCATTGCCCAGCTGTCATTTCAGATAGGGGGCCACTCTCCAGAACCATGGCGGCCTGAATCACACCGCGGAGACTATCTCCAATGAGCTGGACACAGCTACGGACATCCTTTTCGGAGGTGACATCCCCGGAGTAAACAGTAACTGTCGCCTTGCGATGGTCGAGCCAATTCACAGTCTCTTTGGCTTCGGCCTTGCGGGCACCCGAACGCGAGAGGAAGGCAAATTGGCGAGCCCCACGGCGGAACATCCATTGGGACAGAGCACGACCAATACCACCGAGTCCACCAACGATCAGGTAAGTCCTGTGAGATTGGAACAGCGGTTGGGTGTTGCTGTAGGTGGGCGGTGCAACTGCTATTTGCTCGCCTGGGCGTTCGAAGAGCACAAGCTGGCCATCGACGCCATTCAAACGTGAGTGTCGGAGAGCTTGTCCGACCTCTCCATATCCAAACGTTTTCACTGGACTGAGAAGAGAAAATGTTTGCTTCTGGAACAGTTGAAGGACACTCTGGACCAGACGCGGCCCCAGGCGATCGTCTTCCCGACTGGCCGCTGCCAGATCGACAGCAGTATAAGAATATCCAGGAAGCGAGGCGCCGGCATTCCAAGGGGCGGAGGTAGCAGCAAGGTCGATAATCCGGCCACCAATAGCCAGCACATCCCAGATTTCGTGAGTGAAAGGAGTAGAAGCATCCGCACGAAGAATGACATTGATCTTCCTTCCCTTAGAAGTGGGGATAGCAGTCAACGCGCGTGCACCCACCGCCTCTGCCAATTGTACCGCGACTTGGGCAAGGCCAGAAGCTCCGCCAAGTACAAGACACTGCTCGTCAGCCCTCAGGTGAGCGATATCAAGCAACGCGTAGTAAGCAATTAAGAGGTTGTGCCCAAGCGCAACAGCATCGGTATCACTGATCTCCCCCGGGATAGCAAACGCGAGTTGCTCTGACAAACGAAGAAGCGACCGATGGGCGCCCCCTTGAGGCGAGTACGCGAAAATGCGATCACCAACACGAATGTTGGAGCCATCCACATGAGCACCGACACGAGTAACAAATCCGACAGCTGTTTCTCCCAGATTGCTATCGTGCAGGGTTCCGGCGACAATTGCTGCATCCCGATCGCTGATGGCTGATGCGGACACTCGAAACTCAACCTGATGGTCATCGAGTTTATCGGTGATTAAACCATGGCCATCCGTATACACGATAGAGTCTGCTTGTCCTGGGGTCCGGAGAACTTCCAAGGCTAGCACTTTATCTTGCGTGAACGCCTGTTGAGTAGGCTGGCGACCAGGACCATTCGGCAGCTTGCGGTTGAGCTGATCATCAGTGATCACACGAGGAATGAAAAGCCTATTATTGCTAACACGCAGCTCATCTTCTGCCACAGAGGGATCCAGAACATGCACTGCAAATTCCGCAATGGCCTTCGCATTGGACGAATCAGACACATCCAGCGTCACGAGATGCAGATTTTCGTTCTCACTGCGCGCCGCACGGGCAAGACCTGTAAACAAGGCCTGTGCAGGGCGAACGGGCTCTTGAGTGGCACCTCTCAGAAGCCAAACGATCTTCAGATATTCCGATACAAACAGAGTTCGAACAGCATCAAACTGAGCAGGGCGATCTGAAGACGCATCGTATAACAAATCTTCATCCAGGTTGATCAGTGAGATGATGTGGGTGGCATCCTTAGGAACTGTTTCTAAAGTACTTGTCTGAGTACCAGGGCTCCGAGCTTCGATGGCAGCAGCAATCGCCAGTGTCTCTGGGGATGCTTGCGAGGAAAGAATGAGATGCAGATTTTCTTTGACTGGCTTTTCACGCTCCGCTGCAATCTTCTGCCAGACCATCCATTGACCGGCCGAGAAACATTTTTGCAGGCCTTTCTCAGTGAGATCGGTCAAAGTAACCAGGAACCCATCGTCTTTCACCAGGGACAGTGGATCTGCTTCTGTGCGCTCTTCCAGCACGACAATATTGAATTGGTCATTGGCGAGATCTACCTCCTGCCGCAAACCTGGGAGAAGAGCATCCAACTGCTCGTTCAAAGCAGGCGTTGTCTCATCCGAGGCAAGTACTGAGAAGCTCTGGATCCGGTGATCCTCACGGGTTGCAACTCGGGCGAGCAGTCTTTGAGTTTGTAGCAGGCCAGGGGTGACATGGAGAAGCTTTGCCGCTGGAAACTGGTGCGCGTAAATCCCCAGCAGATCACCAATGTCAGAACAAGGCGACGTCTTGTCCACAAGTCCTTGTAGGCTAAAAGCCTCTTGCCAATGAATTCGGAAGAACAGATTCCTGTCCTCATCCAGGCTCTTGTCTCCGATTCCCAGCCCAGTAACTTCCAACCCTTTCAACGTAACAAGCTGAGTATTGGAGTCTTTATCGTGAATGAATATGTCGCTTCTGCTAACACGGGGACTCAGACGTTTATTATCAGCCCTGACCCAAAACTCCTGGTCTTCCGTGTCGTGCTTGCGACGAACAAGACTACCCGACACACGGACTGTGTGAATGGAAGTTGGAATATAGGAATCATCCAAGGGTCTCTGGAGATGAGTCTCGAGCGCCGCGAAGAGTGTGTGGAGGGTGCAGTCGAAAAAACTGGGATGCAGGATACACTCATCCTCCGGTATCGTCGTCACATTCTTCGGACGATATACCATTGGAGCAATAGCAAACCCGGGGCCGCTCTCGATCGGACCACGCATGAGACGGAAATTCTCCCCATACTGCAGCCCCACATTATAAAGTCGGTCGTAGAACTTCGAAGGAAGTTGCGAACGTGTGGTCAGTGCCTGAAGATCAGCAAAGCAAGATTCGGACTCCCAGCCCTCACTCTTGGCCGTCGAAACAATCGCAGGGTCTCGGACAATTGCGGAGATGAGACCTGCGCAATGCTCTGTGGTCTTCCCATCATCAAATGAGTAGATTGTGAATCGGCTCCAAGAATGGCTAGACTGAGTCTGCTCTTCTCCATTGAGATCAACAAGGTCTAGAATTGTCTCTGTTCCGGTGTCTGACTCGGAAATTGACAGCGCAGCCTTGATAGTGACATTCCGAATGATGATCTCCTCAACTGCGTTTGGCTCCAGGTCAGAGGTGATAGCCTCAAGGGCCATTGACAAGTATCCTGCGCCGGGAAAGATAATCTTGCCATCAATTGCATGCTCTGTGAGCCATGGAAGCTCGCTCGGTCGAAGGTATCTCTGCCAACGGCGATGGGTAGCAGGGGTTCCTGGAACTAGGGCACCCAAAACTCCGTGACGGGACTTTCGCTGACGGTACTCCTGGGCAACTCTGGTCTCAGCCCAATAACTCTGATGATCCCATGCATAAGTGGGTAGATCAGCCAAAGGTTTGCCAAGTTGGTGTTGTTCTTGTTTTCCAAACGGACCCACGACATGCCCGGCATTCACTGCAGCGAGATCGACGTCATAGCCCAAAGCAAACAGCTGCCCGGCTGTAGCAAGAAGACTCTCATACGCGTCCACTTTGCGGTCCAGCGAGCCAATGTATGGCAAGTCAATCCCTAGCCCCTTCATGACCTGCTTGGATGGTCCTCTCAACGCGGGATGGGGACCGATCTCTACCAACACGTCAAGAGCGGGTTCTTCGTCTTCGCCGATCAGCACACCGGTCAGCGCATCGGAGAATCGTACCACTCCCGTCATGTTGGCAGCCCAATATTCGGCGTCCATAGCGCGTGCACCTGATGGTCTGCCTGTGACGCTGGAACACATTGGGATCTTGCCTACACGAGGCTGAAAGGTGGACAAAGTGGACAGAGCTTGTCTGAATCCTGGTGCGAGAGGGAACATATGATGGGAGTGGAAAGCTTGTTCAACTTGCAGTCTCCGAGCGAAGATGTTTTGTTCGTCAAGAGTGGCTTTCAGTTCCAGGATAGCACTCTCGTCTCCAGAAAGGGTGAGACTGGAGGAGCTGTTTATGGCTGCCAATGCAATACGACCATTGAACGGCTCCAATGCAGTTTTCGCCTCAGACTCCGTCATTGTCACCGCCATCATTGCTCCTGATGCGGAACCAACGCCCTTTGACATGTAAAGCCCGCGGTAAAATGCACAGGTGATGGCATTCTGGAATGAGAGAATCCCTGCTGCATAAGAAGCCCCAACTTCTCCCGAAGAGTGGCCGACGACAGCTGATGCTTTAATTCCCCAAGAACGGAGAAGATCGACGAGTGCGAGCTGGAGTGCAGTACACAAAGGCTGAGAAAATTGGCTCTCCGTGATACGCGACTCCTCAGCTGGCTTCAGAAGTTCATCAACGCAGGACCAACGGGGACCGTCTGGGAGACGCTGCAACACTCGGTCACATTTTTCCAATGTTTGGCGGAATAGTGGACACTGATTGATGAGCTGTCGACCCATGGCGTACCACTGAGCTCCCTGTCCTGTGAAGACAAAGCCAACACGTGGAGGTGAAGAAGCTTTACGCGTCCACGTGGCCACTGGTTTGGGAGAAGCAAGGTCGGTCATAAGGCTTGACAGAGTCTGTCCGATAGCAAAGGAACGGTAAGGATGCAATGTGCGACGAACACTGTGGCTATACGCCAGATCAGCCACTGCGGTCTCTGGCCGCTGCTCCACATACGCCATAAGGTTAGCGGTATGGTGCCGGCCAGCATTCTCCGAGTGTGAGGATAATGGAAGCAGGAAGGGGCGGTTCTTCAATCCTTCGTTGGAAACAGTGGAGTTGATGCCCGGTTGCGTCAATGGCGAGTAAGCCTCAAGAATGATATGAGCGTTACTGCCACCGAACCCGAAGGAATTAATACTGGCACGTCGGGGGCCGTTCGTGGCGGGCCAGTCAATCATTTCAGTGACAACCTTGAGCTTCCCACGCTCAAAATCGATCTGCGGGTTGGGGTTCTTGAACAGCAAATTTGGTGCAATCTTTGCTTTTTGCAGCATTAAGCTTGTCTTGATTATGCTGGCAATTCCGGATGCTCCCTCCAAATGACCGAGGTTGGTCTTGAGAGAGCCGATATACAAGGGCTTGGAACGCTCTGGACCAAACACGGATCCAATAGCGTTAGACTCGCGAGGGTCCCCAGCTGCAGTACCGGTTCCGTGTGCTTCAAAGTATTGAGTGTCAGCGGTGGATAGCCCGGCAGCCTTATATGTCTCTCGAATCAGTGCGGCCTGCGACTTGGGGTTGGGCATAGTCAACCCCTCCTTGAGTCCATCATGGTTGATACCGCTTCCACGAATAATTGCCTTGATGGTATCGCCTCCAGTCTCCGCATCCCGGACACGCTTGAGGACAACGACACAGACACCTTCGCCACGGACATAACCAGACCCGTCCACGTCGAATGCACGGCAACGGCCATCAGTTGACAACATTCCAAAATCAGTCATTGTGATATACATGTACGGGTCAAAATGAATTGCAGACCCGCACACAATAGCAACATCACTCTCTCCGCTTTGCAGACTCTGGTTGGCCAGATGAAGACATGTCAAGGATGATGAGCAGGCCGTGTCTAGCTGGTAGCTAGGTCCATGAAGGTTGAAAAAAAAGGAGATACGATTGGCGAGGATAGAGTTTGTCAGACCCGTGATACTGTACTTGGGATAATGCTCAAGGTTCCTCTGCGCCTGAACTGAATAATCGTTGGTGAATGAACCAACAAAAACACCGGTCCGAGAGCCACTGAGCTCATCAAGGGTGATCCCAGCTATACCATGTCAGTTCATCTTCTCTGAGCTCATGGCACCTTTTTTTTACTTACCATCTTCGACAGCTTCATATACGACCTCCAACAGCAGCCTTTGCTGTGGGTCCATCGCCTGTGCTTCCTTTCCAGAGATATTGAAGAATTGGGCGTCAAATTTATCGAGCCCTTGATCCAAGAAATAACCATAGCGTGCATTTGTCTGTCGGCTCACAATGTTCATCAGTTCAGGATACCATGAGGACCTTTTCACAAAGGTATCAACAACTTACCGTTCCTTTGTTTGTTCCCTGAGGGTGAAAGAATGCGTCTACATTGTAACGATCCTCCGGCATCTTCCGCTGGAGATCTTTTCGTTTTTCCAGCACTTCCCAGAGCTCCCGCGCATTTGTAGCGCCGGCAACTCTGCACGCCATACCCGTGATGGCAGAATAGTTCGTCCGGGTCCCAGGCCGAAGGTCATCATCACTGACTTCCGAAATGACGGTCGAGCTATAACTGGACGAAGTCTCTAGGTCATCCGACTCTGTTCCAGATGATGGACTAGAGTAGGTGGCATTGATGGGCGCCATGATGTTATAATGCTCGGTCTATATTTTTGGTAAGTTCCTCTATAGTTTTTCCAAATTACTGGTGTCCTTGTATGTTTATATAGCCCTAAATTGGCCACTCTTACGTGATTATATCGCTCTCTAATCATGAATTGAACTAAAATCTCATCTGCATCAGAAGCTCCCCGCCACCGAATATCCAGTCCAGAGCTACATCGGCCTTGAAAGTTTGGAGCGTTTTTGCAGCGGAATGCTGAATACGAAATCGAAGGGACTATGAAGGGGCCAAGTAGCGGGGCCTGTCAGCATTGCACTATTACCGACGAATGGCGACTTCTATTCAAGCCACAAACCAACTTCGATCCCAAGATTTGAAGGCTTACCCATCTTCAATGGTATATCGCGCAATGGAGAAACCCACTCTAAAAAGAAAGCCAAGCTTACGATGAAGCACTTTCTGCACATGCCAAGTCTTCATTCAATCATTCCGCAAACCTCTATATCCGTTTGGTCGGTATGATTAAGGAGAGCAATGCACTCTCTACTATCTGAGGTGGGACAATATGGTATCTCAGACTTTTTGCTACAAGAGGTGCACAAGCTGCGCGGTATAGTTTAATTTGAATTGAACATTATGTAATCCTTACGACTAAATGTCGCAACAAAACACGTGGGCCTGCTTGACATAGCCTCCGTCCAAGGAACACGAGCATGCATCGAATCATCAAGTAGCCTCAATCGGTCATTACCGGAAGCATCCCCGTGTCAGCAGTTGACACTGCAATTTTTGAGTACAGCATGCCTTATTGAGGTTCATGCCCCGATCACAAAGAGGCGAACAGCCATCAGGTAACTACATTCTCGTATCGTACTTTAGCGAGGCTCAATGTTGCGGTCCTCAGATCTGACAGTCTCCACTCATAATGCTGCAATCCTGTGAAGATCGTATTCCTTCGGCTAATTGGCTATGGTTTGACTTTTTTTCTCAAGCCACTGGGTACAGTCAGTCCTCTCATAGACTGCCTAAAGACGGGACTTTCGGGTATTTCCGATTCCCGACGGCCCGCGTGCAGCCAATATGGGAGACTCCCGATATTTTTTCCGAGGTTGCATGTAGTATTTTTTTTTTTTTAATTTATGTTCTGTAGTACTCTATTTACTAAGTGGGCCTCTTGATAACTCTATTCTTTCCAATGTGTCGTCCATTCTGTCTTTTCGTGTCCATTGTCTCGTGTCTTCTTTCATGACCTTTCGGCAACAACGATTAGAGAGGTTACACAAGGACACCTTATGGAAGTTTTAAAAAAATGGGTTATATGGGTCAAACGGTGGAGAAAGCGCCGGGATGCCTAACGTTTCGTCAGGGCGCCTTGGCTGTGGCTGACAAGCGGCGATCCACACGCTTGGCAACATCGCTCCCACCGCGCGCGGGGCCTTTGAAAGCATTCTTCACTCTAGGCGGATTTGTCGTTTAAATCTCGTAGAAACTTATGGCCGGATCTCAAGATTGATTAGATGGACAATGAAGTGGGATGCGCAGAGTTTTATCACATCATTTTCCGCAGTGCGCACACTTCGGCATGTTACTATTTTACGTGCACCAATCAGCGTCAAGCGGACATTTGCAGCGCCAAAGTACGAAGCGAAAGTCCGCACCTGCATATTCCACCAAGCTTTGCACTCGGTCTTCGCCCTCACAGGCCACCGAGCTCGGCATCTCCTTAAAAAGCCTTTGGAAACGCCATGACTATCACCTCACGAGTTAGCTTTTCATGCAATTGCATTTCTTGTTGCCTTCTCCTACATCTATCTTATCATTCCATTTCTTGGTCATTATATTGTTCTCCCATAGATTGATCTCAAGACATTCTTACGTGCGATGCCAACGCATCAAACGAATTCGACTAGTGAGTCAACTCTGGCCGAACCCCGTCCAGGGCCAGATGTCGAGAAAGATGATCACACTTCACCACCATCAGCCGCAGAGGTTGCCACCAATGAGCCTCCGGATGGAGGCCGTGATGCTTGGTTGGTCACTTTTGGCAGCTGGTGGGCTCTCTTCATAGCCTTCGGCTGGACAAACTCCCTTGGTGTGTTTCAGAATTATTACGAGAAAGAACTACTGCGCGCTTACTCTGCATCCACAATTGCTTGGATCGCATCCACTCAAATATTCATGATGTATGGTGGGGGCATTGTCTTGGGCAAGGTGTTCGATCACTACGGTCCTCGGTGGCTGTTGCTTGTCGGTGGATTCGCTCATGTGTTTGGCTTAATGATGACTTCTATCTCCAAGGAGTATTATCAAATATTCCTGTCGCAGGCAATCTGCAGTGCGATAGGTGCTAGTGCCATCTACTACGCCTGTCTAGGCTCACTTGCTAGCTGGTTTCGGGCGAAACGCGCAACTGCTTTTGGAATTGCCGCCTCTGGTGCCTCCATTGGCGGTGTCGTATTTCCTGTAATGGTTGACCGTCTCATAGACCAGGTTGGCTTCGGTTGGACTATGCGCGCGGTTGCCTTCCTCATCCTCGGGGGTCTTGTCATCGTCAATCTTACTGTGAAGTCGCGGTTGGTTCACGAACCAAAGCCAGTTCATATTCGACAATACATCACGCCTTTCACGGAGATCCCATTTCTTCTTCTGGTCATCTCGCTGTCGCTCTTTTCGTTTGGATTGTTCCTACCATTCAACTTCATTACTGCCCAAGCACAGACCCTCGGCATGTCTCCTAATTTGGCGAATTATCTCGTCGCGATTCTCAATGCAACCAGGTATGTTGTTCAACTAACCCTCTCAAATCAAGTACTATATACTAATTTGTTTAGTGTCTTTGGTCGTATTATTCCCGGCCTGATTGCTGACCGAGTCGGTCGCTTCAATGTCATGTCAGTGGCAACCCTGGTTTCGGGCATCCTAACCTTCGCGCTATGGCTCACCGGGCGCTCGAATGTCGCAATTATTCTATATGCCGCATTCTTTGGTTTCTTTTCTGGTGCTTATGTTTCTTTGACGCCAGCTCTTATTGCCCAGTTGTCTCCTATCCGGGAGATTGGCATTCGTACAGGAGCTCTATACTTTTTCGTGTCAATCGCTGTGCTTACAGGAAGTCCAATTGCCGGGGCCTTGGTTTCTGTGGACAAGGGTAAATATGGCTATTTGGAGATTTTTGCGGGGGCCACAATGTGTGCTGGTGCCGCCCTGGTCGTGTTGACTCGTGTTGTGAAAGGCGGATTCAAGTGGGCTGTCTTGTAAAAATGAGAATTTCGATCTAGTTCAAATATATATAGATCACATAGACTTGACATGTTGACAATTATTGCGGGAATCGAAAATGTCCCAAGGTTTAAGTCACACAATCACAAACTTGAATTTAAAATTCCACTCGAGGCCGCGAAACATCCATGGATATTTTGGTAGTTTTGGTAAAGGACCCATTGCCCAGGTACCACCTGGGCACCCACTTGCTAACTAGTGGGCATCTGACTCGGACAAGAACTTGAACCTTCAAGTTCAAGTTGTATCCACCTGGACATCAAATAAAATTATTGGGTTCAAAGCTTGCAATGACTTATACTTGAAGGACCTGGAATCAAAATGCGATCTTCGGATTTCGTCAAGATACTACTGCTCCTAACGTATGATCTAGTAGAGATGCAGATGGGAATGAATGAACCAACCTTTTGTAGGCTCGTTGGATTGGAGTTCAGTAAGTTGCAAAACAGTTGAAAATTCCAACCAGCCTAAATCCATTATACTCTACTTCTGAGCAAGAAACTCTATTGGCGAACACTGATCAAAAAGTGATACCTCTGATTCCGCTCACATGAGACCCAAAATTATACACGCAGTGATCGACCGCAATTATGAGGGGCGGACGGACTTTTGACGCGCAGATTCGGCGACATCGGCCCCCCCCAAAAAGCGACGTAGGAACAAAGCTGGCTACGTAATTTGAACTACTAGCTACCTTTGGTTACTACTATTAGTCTAGTACTTCATGCATCGGAAAAACATATATATCCTTCCCCCGCATCTTGCCAACTTGGAACTCCTTATCCAGGCAAGATCCTACCCTCGACAACCTTCAAGTTGGAACGTAAAGCATATATTTCTTCACCATGCTTCCCCTCAGCCCGGATGGTGCATTTAATTTCGAGTTACTCCGCACTCTAGCTCTTTCCCGCTATAGAGGTGCGGACATCGGTGAAGTCCTGGAAGCAGCCGAGCATATTGAGCCAGGAAATACGGAAAGCTTCCACGATGCCTTCGCCACTCTCGCTTCACGTGTCCTAGCCCAGGCCGACGGAATCAATGCTGCAGCTCACCCTGTTTCCGCACGAGATGCGTACTTTAGGGCTGCATCGTACTTCCGCGCGGCAGACTTCTTCATTCACGGCAATCCAAACGACCCCCGAATCAATAGTCTCTGGGCCCAACAAACACTCGCATTCGACAAGGCTATCACATTGTTGCCCACTCCCGGGGAGCGTGTTATCCTCCCAGCCGACGGTTTCAATGTCCATGGCATTTTCTTCCGCGCCGATGAAAGTTTCTCTAGTCCCAGACCAACCTTGATTCTCGGAAATGGGTATGACGGCGCGCAAGAGGAAATGCTTCATGTTTCTGGCTTCGCTGCGCTGGAAAGAGGCTACAACGTTATTGTTTATGAGGGACCTGGACAGCCAACGATTCGTCGAGGGCAAAGCCAAGGGTTCATCCATAATTGGGAGAAGGTTGTCACACCTGTTGTCGACTACCTATCTCAGCAGCCTGAAGTTGACAGTGCACGTATCGGCTTGCTGGGATATTCGCTCGGTGGATACCTGTCTGTTCGAGCAGCGGCATTTGAGCACCGCCTGGCAGCTGTCATGGCTGTGGACGGGCTTTGGGACATTTATAAATCCTTCGCGAATAATCTGTTTCCGCCGGAGTGGATAAAATCATTTGAGGCTGGTGATGCGACGAGCTTGAATGATCAGCTCGATGAATTCCGCTCTCAGACTGAGAACTCCACCACACTTCGTTGGATCATTGACCAAGGACTGTGGTCTTTCAATGCTAAGGATTTGAATGGGTTGCTCGACGGGATCAAGAAAATGACACTGCAGGGGCTCGAGGTCCAAATTCAATGTCCTGTTTATGTCGGTGATGCTGCCGACGATCATTTCTTTCAGGGACAGCCGGGCTTGGTGAAAGAAAATATCGGAGAAAAGGCGACACTTGATACGTTAACTTCTGCGGACGGGGCAGGTCATCATTGCCACGTTGGAGCCGCTGTCATTATGAATCAACGGCTGCTAGATTGGTTTCACGACATTGCTTTGAAGTAATGAGATTCGCCCAATGTCTTGCTTCAATTTTCTGAGTATTCTGTGAACAAGGAGAGAACTACCTGATACTCCAACATCTTCAGTGACTTATGTTAGTGATGAAAATTTAACACTGAAGTGATTGCTTTGCTTTTTTTATGAGGGTTTTCTGATTTGGTTTCCTTTGTTTGTTTTTAAATATAACCCGGGAGATCTGCATGCTTATTCCGCCCTTTCCTATCAAGGTTAGCGCAGTTGTAGTTACATTCCTGAGTTGCCCGCGGCCTTTCATGCCACCTTCATATTCCACTCCCACCATAAAATATGAATTCCACCAGTCTTTCCTGTCGGCGCTGTCGACGGTTCAAGGTAATTTACATATTTACGCATTGATTCAGTCACTTAGTAACAGATCTAGCGCAAATGTTCCCGCGAACTGCCAACTTGTGATCGTTGTCGTCATTTAGGAGTCGAGTGTGCTTACCCTCAGCGCAAAAAAAGAGAAGCACGTATCGTGGCCAAGCCCAGAGACGACAATAGCACCACATTCGAAAATGTATATCGAAATAGGCGTATGGGGGGCCAATCAAATCTCATAATGGCCCTCGCGACAGATACTCAATTAGCCTCACAAACAAATGGGCTCACCCTACTGGACGTCTACTTCTCACAGTTTATTCCTTCCGGTATTATTTCCCAACAAGGGCGCACTAGACGACTCTATTTAAATGGCGAATTATGTACCGGTGTTTTGCATGCCATGTTCGCCTTGGCTTCTTTATTCTTGGGCCGCACGCAAGCGCCAAGCAAGTGGCGTCGACTTGACGACTCGGCAGACGTCTCACAAATCGCTCCTCATCACGGTCAGGACTGGGCGAATAATGCAGGACACATTGCTTCCCTTCAATTGCAAATGCCTTCTGTCGACACTGTTCGAATGCTCTCCAATCTTACTACTTATTGGTTTGGCATTGGCCAGAGAGAAAGGTCCCAGGCGGGTGCCAGTAAGTCCATCCTGGTTCGAATAAGCTCTATACTAGTTTCAGGTCCAAGCTTACGCATAAATAGATTTAGTAATACAGGCAGCGCGCGACTTGCAAGTCCAAAATTCACATCTGCCAAAAACTCAATCTCGTGATCTGCGATGGTCTTGTTTCTGGGCCGACACAATATGTCGATGTTTCGTGCTTGATGATAGTTTCGCAAACTCAAATCAGGATATGGATATATCTGATATTATCCAACCCTACAACAGGTTTATTGCCAAGGGTGTTGATAATACATTGTCCGTCTCATCGGAGACACGGCCAACTCCTGGGCAGGAAGCCCTGTTCAAGGCATTGGGTCTCTGGTATGTTCTTTTCACGGGTTATCTGAGGATTTTGAACCATACTCAGTAACTCTACTAGGCGTGAGGCTAGAGCGTTCATCCGAAATCTCCGATTTATTTACAATCTTGCACCCGAGGCGGCCTTGACTGGGAGGTGGGCAGCTCTCTTTGCACTGGACAGTAAAATAATCTCCTGCTATTCATCTTTCCCCACCACACTACGAAACCTTTATGCAGATAGCCTCTGTGGCTCGGGCGAGGCCCCGGAACTATTGCTATCACTTCATGCAGTCTACCACCAATGTCGAGCCCTACTCCACCTTTCTATGTTCATGTTCCTACGACAAAATGCCTCAGCGCCCCCTGATTACGTCAACTTATGCGCCCGGGTCTCGATGTCCCATCTGAATTATTTTGCAGATGTCGCTACTAGCTTTATGTCTCTTGCTCCATCCAACGCCTCGGCAAACCCGCCTTTCATTGCATATTGTGCTTTTTTGACAGCGTCCATCCACTTGGCTTCTTTAAAGCTGTTTCAGGGATCTACCGGAAACTCCCCTTATACAAGCCCCCCTGCATTGGCTTTATTGAGGAAACGAGCCCTATCCAGCCTTCTTGTACTGCAACACCTCCAATCTTATTGGTCATCGTGTAATGAACTGGTATGTAATCTCATTTTATCTCATACTGCATCACCATCATACACGAGATCATATAGCTTACCGAGTTTTCTTCGCAGCTTGACCGTCTTCAACCATTGTGCTTCCCTGTCCGAATATCAGCGGCTGATATAGAAAGACATGGCCAATATCTACAAAATTCATCCGATCTTCTTCCCTCGACCACAATTCCTGATGGAACTCCGTTGGCCCCACTACCACCACATCAAGAAGAACTCGAAAATATCATGAGTCGGTACCTTGCGCAGATTCTGCAAATGGTAGACCTAAGCCATCCGGCCTATTTTTCATTTCAAAACCTGCAATCATCGCATCAAATCGCGGGTAGTCCTTCGATCCTTGATCAATCGGCAAATTTCTACCAGCAACCATACCTCACATATCAACCCGATCCTGAACCGACACGAATGTCTCCAATTCCCGGCTTGCAACCAATTCCCTACAATGATATAGCCGCAGGACCTACACATGCTCATCACCATAAGCCACGGACCTGGATTCCGGCTCGTCCGGTGGCCTCCGAGCCTGGGAGATTTGAATATGACGACTATGATGCCAGTGCTTAATAGCAAATGACTCGACGAAAACATTATCAAGTTGTGGACGAGGGTACTCTCAGACGTAAACCCCCGATTACTTTTAAGTATTAGGCATTTTGAGAACATATTAGCCCCTGAGTGCAGTGCTACTAGCACTTCTCAGTACCAGTACTAATATCCTTAACGTGGCCAACTGAGCAGAAACCTTGGAATGATCAAAATCAACCCTTGGGAAGCATCATAATTTCAACGTTTTAAAAATTAAATTCAGTTTCAATTACAGACTCTATCATTTAATGAGCTGTAGAGTGCCAGTGAAACTGCACTGGAGGGGTTTTCATTACTATCATGATGGTAGTTTATTCTCTATGTTAAATAACATGGAACAAATTGGAAGTATGGTCAAAGGATTTTGATATTAAGAGGTCATGCGAGGATACATGAGCAACCAGCGTGTAAGAAGAAAATTATTTTTGAGCATCTCATAGGACTGGATCTGCAGTATGCAGGTTTCTTTGGGCAAATGTCCATTTCTCTATCGGTATACCCATCGTGCCCTGGACTAAAGCTAAGACGATCAAAGTTACGACCCTTAAATTTCCCGGTTCTCTTTTGTTCTTGGATCTCCAAGAAGATTTCCTTCTTCTGGTATTCTGGAAGAATACTTGCTATCTATCCAGTGGAAATTTACTCTGAAAGTATTTGCAGAGGGTCCGAAAGTCATCAGTGAGTGTTGATGCATTGAGCTTGGAATTAGACTTCCCAATCATCTGGATCGTTGGCTCAAGAAGCGTACTAGATTATGTTAGTATCTGTAAAGAAGATAGACAAAATGGAATTCCACAAACCTGTAACCTGGACGTTGCGTGCACTTGTTCCAATTCATGGTAAACATCTTTTATCTAATTCATGCGTACAATAAAAATGCCTCATTTAGGTACAAATAGTCATTCATCGACCTCAGGCTCCAAATTTAGGACCTGCTAGTGGGAGCAGCTCTTTTGCTAAATGGACCATGGTGCTTCTGGATTCAGATTGGTATGTATTCCAATCCTATACAGTTTCGATATGCAGTGGCACAGCTTAGGTTCGCAGTCGCCTATTACCCACTACCATTGTCTACCTTCGAACAGTAAGACAGTTAGTAGTTACCTAGAATATAATATATAGGCCAACCTATTCAATTTTAGGTACCTACTAGTCTGTTATCCAAAGCCGGAGCCTAAAACAGTCAACAAGAGGTCGCAAACCTTTACTACTAGGCTACTGTATGACAGGGGTCAATCTCAATTTGTATTGGAACTGTATTAAGAAGGACAATGGTCCAAGTAGCAGCACTCTAGGCTTCAAGTTCTAAGTCCAAATATTGATACTCCATATCAGAGAAAGGTTCTAATCCCACCGCATCTCTTCTTAAATTAACTTCTCGTTGCAAATGACCAAGTGCCAATAAATCACGATGATGCTTTGTCTCGAAATGGGGGAGAAAAACTTCATACCATGCCAGTTTTCCGGGGTCAGGCCTTTCATGGAAGGCTGAGCTCAACCCCGTGATTGAGTATCCGCAAAGCTGGATATAAATATCCAGTAAGTGCGGCGACACACATGTTAGTCGCCATATAACATCCTCCCAAGTTTCAGAATTCAATTGCACCTCATGGAAGGAAATATATCTAATGTCATCCATCGATTGGTGAACAAACGAAACAAGCTTATTTGCTGAAACAGAAACGCCCGCCAAAGAAAGGGAGCGTAGACGGAGAGACGATGGAAAGTTGACATTGTCGATATTCAGCACCTCCGCATTACTAACTTCGAGTGTTTTCAAATTCTGCGCACTTTCAAGTACTGTGAATACATAGGATGATGAATCTGAAATATTGAGTAAAGGCGCAGCAAGAGGCGTTACATCAGGCTCATTCATGTCCGAGTCTTTCTGCTTCGATGTATTTGTACGTGCATCGATGGTCAACCCGAGATGCCGAAGACGTGGCATAAGCCTTTCAATTGATTTATGCAAAGCGTCGCCCTTGTTAGGGAAGAAGCGTTCGGATTCCTTTCTATCAGATAACCAAATATCAAGGCCTTCTAGATTAACAAGCGGGACATCAAGCAATATGGAAACTTCCGTGTCCATGTACGCTGCACATTGGCCCGGCGGGAGCGACGGGGGTGGATCTTCGAAGTGAAGGGATCTAAGGTTGGTAAACTTGGCAATAACAGATGAATGACATCTTGAAAGGTTTTCGATGTCCAGTTTATCATTGGCAGATGGTGTTCCGTTAGTGTTGAATCCAAAATCGATCCGGCATACATGTATAGCATAGGGACTTTCTGATATTTTTCTCAGCCGCTCAAGAGGCGGAGTCTTCGTCCTGGGAAAAACGAATTCCGCCTTCAATTGGTGGAAGAGCCAGGGTGACGCGCTGCGACTGAAGGCCTTATTGACAAGACGTAGTGTGGCCAGGTCTTCCCAAGCGGCTCGAGGGAGGACTGCGTCAGGCGAATAACCCGGGCCATTCTTATCTACCGAAATCTCATTGAATTTGTTCCAAATATGATGTGCTATCTAGAAGAAAGGTTAACTGGAGAGGAAAATAAAACCCATGACCTGGAGATATGGAAGGGCCTAGTACCTGGTCGCATATCTGTTCTGGAATTTGCATGTTGCTTCCTAAGCTTCGAATTTGGAGCTTTACTTAGTGAGAATTGGTATTGTGAGCTAGAGGATCGGTCGTTGAAACATGTCCTTCCTGGTGGAAGGCAACTTGGATCAGTTTATGTGGATTATTCAGAGTTGTAAATACTTGAAAGATTGCTGATGCATTAAGAATCCAAAGGGGGCTTATTCACCGGGGATTAAATGCGCAATGTTGGAATTTGAAAGGTACAATGCTATCGGTACTCAGATCTAGTTGGTTGTCATATACACTAGTGTTCCCTACGGATCGAGTCTCAGAAACTGTCAAAGGGCGAACTGGTGGCGACATTTTTTGGAACCGACGGTATGAAAGAATTTCAACCCCATCGCCGAGAACCTTCTGAGAAGAAACGTAGAGCAAAGCCATCTTTCTTTATTCCAAAATTAGCTTTTTCAAGAATGAAATTGGGAGGCCCGATTACACCAGCGGGCAATACTCGAGAATTTTTCAAGAAAGAAAGAAAGAAAGAGCAAAGAAACCTCGTGCTTTGACTGCATCCTTTTAAAACGTAGCTAGCTCGAGGAAGCAATCTTTCTGCGGTAGGTTGGTGATTCATTCATTGTTGCAGCATTTAAATTTGCTAGATCGAGCCCGGGGGGCGCCTGCAAACCGCGTTTACTAGTGTCTAGCACTTACTCAAGAAGTAGTAGGGAGGCCCCAACCCTTCAGAAAGCAATTCGAGTCACTCTGCTACTACTTACTAGTATCACTGCATTTTGATTTCATTGAACTGATGACCAAAGCGCCCGGGCGACAACTTCAAGTTGAATTTGAGGTATATATATAACGGACACGACGACAAATTCTCCTTATTACGAGTGAGCCTGTCATTGGCAGTCCACGGGTCTACAAAGCAGCGAGATATTGAAATCGCGAATCATACATCCTCGTAGGTAGCTGAGGCTAAATTGAAGATCATATAGTTCCTTTTACAGCATACTAACTCGATATCTTTCTTTGAGGTACAAAGGTAGATGTGACAGAGCGAAGTTTCTAGACTGTGACGTAGGCAAGCAATGCTTTGAGACTTTTCTTTTTTTTCGCTTTTCACGGAGACGACAGTACAGAATTTTTTGAGAACTTTGAATAGCCGTCGCGAATGAGAGAAGGGATAATAATACAATAACTGCTTTGCCATGCTGATTTTGTGGACGTGCACATTGGGACTGGAAAATGTGGATCCGGATGTGGATGTGGATAGGCGTTACGGAGACGTTTCAGGGGAAGGGGGAGGGGAGGGGATGATGGAGAGGAGGAGGGGTCTTTATTTAGATGCGAACTATCATTCAAACTAGCGAATTGATTAATCCTGTGTGGTGTATCCGACTGACATAATGCTGTGCGAGTACTCGTACTCCTTAATCAGGGGGATTAGATTGGATATTCGAATCTCAATATTCATTAAGATCCATGGATTCCTCCCTACTCCCCCCGTGCAAATTTCAGGGTCCGATCCGCCAGGACAGGCCTAGACTTCAATTCTTTCAAATAATAGGTACTCCATAGGACAGGTGTCAACGTCAACCCCAACCCCAACCCAACCCATCTCCAGTGGTCTTCCCCAATTTCCCACATGTCTGCAAAAGTGCATCGGACTGGGTCTGACTTTGATCTGAGCAGGGGCTTCCCGAAACTCTGTTGCCTGCACTGCCTCGATGATCGGCGAAGAAGCTTGATTTGCGCGCGCTAGGCCCCGTCGGCAGTGGCGGCGTGTGGATTATATTGGGGGTGTCGGTATTTGGTTGAGATGGGGGTCTACGGAGTAGTAGTAGTATGCATTACTATGAGTATTTGCTAATTTGAGATATTTCCAAGGTCACGGTTTCCTTGGTTTTTTTGGGCTGCGCGAGGTGCTCCGAGATATCGGGTCTTCGTGGGATGTGGCGAATAGAGTGGGGGTTGCTAGAGAATAAGCTATTTGGACTCCGTCACCGATTCTCGAAGGGATTCATCCATGGATGTCGGGTTTTGGGTTGACTATATTTAGTATGGTGACTTGATCTAGGGGAGAATAGTTGAGTTTGCTAGTAGTACTACTAGTACAGGCGAATTGCTGTCTTATCGCTCTTGGCTGAGACTTGAACTTGAAATTCTCGTCAGTCGCCAGGCCAAAGCTTCAAGTACTGCAGTTGGTGGAGGGGCAAGATGCAGTTCAGTTGGATAAGCTGTAGTTATGACGGATGCTTGCAGAGCGAGCGAAATATGCCCAGGTGTGTTCAAGTTGGTCGAGAGATACCTCACGTAAAAGAATTTGAAAAATTGCAGAATTTTCGTGAAGCAGAGGTGGCTGATTGCGCAGTACATAAGTCGACTATAAAGTTTACGGTATCCTCTGGACAGAGTAGAGAAACATCGTCTGAGGTGGCTTGGCTACGTTGTGGAATGTAGCCAAGCATTGTTGCGCTGGGCAGGGCAGTCTACTTGGCAGTGGCCTCAGATACCAATTGCGATTGGGATTGCAGCCAGTCTCAACGGTCGGTGGCGCAGAAACAGTATGCATGTTCAGGGTAGTTGGGGCGAGATACAGCAGTTGGGGAAGTACAGCTACCTGTCAGAACTGTACCATAGTCCGAGCACACCGTGCATTGCATTGCACGAAGCGGAGCAAAGAACGGATACTGAACCCTGCACGCTGTGCTTGCTGCTGCTGCTGCTGCTTCTGATAAAGGGTGGAAAATATATCCCAGACAGCTTTGCAGCCCTGCAAAGGTCCACCCACCCCTGGACAGATATTTGGCATTACGTAGGCGCTAATTTTGGCGGCGGTTGGGTTCGGTGGAGGCTAATTTGCGGCCGCTCCACTTGGGCCGGGCTGGCCTTGAAAGACCCAGGAGGGATGTACTCCGGGGGGAGACAGGGACGGGGACAGGGACAGCAGCCAGTTGCAGAGCTAGCACCGAGACAAAAGAGAGACAGCGAGAGACATTGGAATGGGAGTGTCTTAAATGGGACATGGTTTGGAGGGAGATGGCATTGGGATATCAATGGCAATTGCAATTGCCATCGCAATCCTGGCGGTACGAGGTACGAGGGAGTAGGGAGTAGGGACTTTGGACATAGGTGGTACATTCCAGGGCCGACGCCTCAACGGAGAGGCATCCGCTGCTTTCAGCACGAGGGCTCACGATCGGCCAGGACGCGTGGGCCCGGGCGGGGTGGAGACCTTGAAGACCAGATGAGAGCAGGGAAAAGGGGCTCTGGTCTGGATTCGGGACTGTGGAATCTGAATATGTCTGAATGTGGAATCTGGATGTCCTTCTGGAATTAGTCTGGAAAGGGTCTGCGGGAGATTGTTCAGCCGTGGTGGTGGTGAAGCATTGGTGATGGTGTTGATGCGGTGAGTACGGAGTAGTGGAGTAGGAAGCTATGAAGCTATTAACAGAGACAAACAGAGACAGACGAGTGCAATGAATGGAGACAGTAGACTAAGTATAGATTAGTGGAAAGAGAAGTAGAAGTAGAAGTGTAGGTGAGTGAGTGAGTGTAAAGGAGAAGTGAAGTGCAGTGAAGAACAATAAATATCACGTTACTCCCCCACCTCCTTCTGCTTTGCTTCTCTCCTCCTCCTCTTCTCCTCTCTTCCTCTCCTCTCTCTATCTTTCTTCTCTCCATTGATCCGTGAGTATTCCTTGATTTCCTTTCTATTCCCCTCCCTGTCACTTGTACTCAGTACTCTGTACTTTGCACCCTCCAATTCGCCTTATCGGGCTACTGCCGTTGTTGTTGGTACTACTGCTCTCTCCCTCTGCCACTGTCGACATGATCGACATGCGTGGCGATTTAACCCCTCCTCTGTGTTGGCTTGGACGTTTCCTGTGTTCGACTTGAAAATCTCCTCTCTTCCACCAATTCCCAATTCCTTTTGACCATTTCTTTCTGCTCCCCCGCCGTCTCTTATCTTGTTGTTGTCCGCTCTCCATCCACTGCCCACTCTCCCACCTCCACAAGCTCTCCACTAACTGCTATCCTCAACAGTCGCAGCCACCAAAAACCCCCCCTACAATCCTCCACAATGGCTGCTAAGGCTCTGCCTACTCACCTTGCCCCCGCGGCCGATGCTTCCGGCTCTTTCTCCGGCAAGCACCATGGCAAGTCGCAGTCGCACATGGTAAGTGCCTCACCGCTGGTCCGAGAGGGGGAAGAGAAGAGTTGCACTTGTTTGTCTTTGTACTTGCGATGCGAAGATCGCATATTTTTGCTGGATCGTTCTTGCCTGGACCATCGCATCGCATGTCTTTCCATCCCCGTGGATCGCAACGCCCTCCGCCCTTGCCCGGGGTTGTCTCTGTTTACTTTCCATGCCTCCCATCGTGTTTACTCCCTCCTTGATCTAATCGCCACCTTCTGTTCTCCCCTTCCCCTCCTCTCTCTTCTCCCCTCTACTCGATCGGATTGCTTCACACTTCTCCCACTTCTCTGCTCCATCTCTCCACCACCTCTTTCGCCCTTCTGTACACCTCATGCTAATAATGCCCCCCTCACTCCAGGCTTTCGAGAATGCCTCCACCAGCGTGGCTGCCTCGCAGATGCGCAATGCCCTGAACGCCCTCTCTGACTCGGTCACCGAGCCCGCCGATAAGAAGCGCTTCGAGACCGAGATGGACAACTTCTTCGCCCTCTTCCGTCGTTTCCTCAATGACAAGGCTAAGGGTAACGCTGTCAACTGGGACCGCATCGCTCCTCCCCAGCCCTCGCAGGTCGTCGGCTACGATGAGCTCGGTGCCGATGCCTCCGTTGAGTTCCTGAACAAGCTGGCTGTCGTCAAGCTGAACGGTGGTCTCGGTACCTCCATGGGTTGCGTTGGCCCCAAGTCCGTCATCGAGGTCCGCGAGGGCATGTCCTTCCTCGACCTGTCAGTCCGCCAGATCGAGCACCTCAACCGCACCTTCAACGTCAACGTCCCCTTCGTCCTCATGAACTCCTTCAACACCGACCAGGACACCCAGTCCATTATCAAGAAGTACGAGGGCCACAACGTCGACATCATCACCTTCAACCAGTCCCGCTACCCCCGTATCATCAAGGACTCCCTCCTCCCCGCCCCTAAGAGCTTCGATGCTCCCCTCCAGGACTGGTACCCTCCCGGCCACGGTGACGTCTACGAGTCCCTGTACAACTCCGGCACTCTCGACAAGCTGATCGAGCGCGGCATTGAGTACATCTTCCTGTCCAACGCTGACAACCTTGGCGCCGTCGTCGATCTCCGCATCCTGCAGCACATGGTTGACTCCAAGGCTGAGTACATCATGGAGTTGACCGACAAGACCAAGGCCGATGTTAAGGGTGGTACCATCATTGACCAGGACGGTAAGGTCCGCCTGCTGGAGATCGCCCAGGTCCCCAAGGAGCACGTCAACGAGTTCAAGTCCATCAAGAAGTTCAAGTACTTCAACACCAACAACATCTGGATGAACGTTCAGGCCATCAAGCGCGTGGTCGAGGAGAACGAGCTGGAGATGGAGATCATCGCCAACGAGAAGTCCATCCCCGCCGATAAGAAGGGTGAGGCCGACCAGGCTATCTACCAGCTGGAGACCGCCGTCGGTGCCGCCATCCGCCACTTCAAGAACGCCCACGGTGTCAACGTTCCCCGTCGCCGCTTCTTGCCCGTCAAGACCTGCTCCGACCTGATGGTCGTTAAGTCCGACCTGTACCGCCTCGAGCACGGCCAGCTCGTCATGGACCCCAACCGTTTCGGTGGTGTTCCCGTCATCAAGCTGGGCTCTGACTTCAAGAAGGTCTCCGACTTCCAGAAGCGCATCGGAAGTATCCCCCGCATCGTCGAGCTGGACCACCTGACCATCACCGGTGCCGTCAACCTGGGCCGCAACGTTACTCTCAAGGGCACAGTTATCATCGTCGCCACCGAGGGCAGCACTATTGATATCCCCCCTGGATCCGTCCTGGAGAACTGCGTTGTGCAGGGTTCTCTCCGTATTCTGGAGCACTAGATTTAATAATTGAGCCCCGGTCTGGCTCTGGTCTCGGTCTCAGTTTTCTTGCTGTCGTCGATTCGACTTTTTAATTTGGTTTTGGGAGGTGCATTCGATGGAATCATGGAGTATGCTAAAGATGTGCCTTGTACTACATTACAATAATCCAGCGTCTTGTTTTCGGGCTGCACTTTGCGGCCCGGTCTTTTTTTAAGTACGGCAGTTGCATCTACCTCCTCATTATTGTTCAGTTGATTAGTTGTAGTTGTAGTTGCAGTTGTAGTGTCAACATGGCACTGGCAGCTGGAGTGCTTGTTGATGTAGTCTAGTCGTAGTTAATAGTAGTTGTACGAGGAGCTGTGCCATTCCTTCAAGTTCGTACTAGTTGGTAACAGGTCCTGTTTTTCCAGACTATTCCAAGGTTGTACTAGTGCATCACTGTCACTGCACTAGGAGGCACTGGCTATTTTGCTCACCATGAGTACTGTTTTTGTTGTTGTTGCTGTTGCTGCTGCTGCTCTCTTTTCCGTCCTCGGATTGGCGGGTCATCGTTCCCGACGACATCAGTAAACGTCATCTTGACAACAGCCAGGCAAGTCCCTCAGGCCTTCCAAGTAATGTCTTCCCTGTTTGGTTGAAATCAGGCAAGGATTTAATAGCCGGTACTCGATTCTGCTGTATTGTAGGTGGAAAGTTCATTCGATGCGGTCTCCGCGGCTGTAGTTAACTCCCAACTTCCTTTCAGTCCTGTTTAAAGAATTTGGTCTTGAGCTTGGACATCCTTGCAAGCTTTTAGAATTGACAAGGCTTTACAAGTTTCATTCTACTCTCCGTCATCTTCTGCTGCGGCTATCTTTGGCGAAAGATTGTTAGATCTCCCTCGCCATGTCCCCGTTCAAGTCTTAACAACCAATTAAGGCCTCTGATCCCATTCCACTTCCCTTTCGCCTCACTGGGTTATAATTCCCTTTCAATCGCCTCTCTTCTCCTCGCCCCCGTCGTCATTTCCGCGGCAAGGGCAAGAACTTGAGCTAGACATGGCGACTGTTGTGAAAATAAAGTATACTGCGACGTATACTATAGCCACTCAACAATCTCTCAAACAACCACTCGAAAACAAGTTATCTCACTGGCCCTACTACTAGTACACATTCAAGCTGTTGGTGTCCACCTGCAGTATAGTATCCGAATATCAATCCCACGATCCAGTCGATATGACCTCCGACCAACGCCACATCACAACAGGCCCCTCGCCAATCTCAGACCAAAGCAGTCCCCCACCCTTCAAGAATTCCACATCAACCCAAGCATCCAACTCGACCACTGCGCCAGCTGAAGAAGGTATATCTTCAAGTTCCACCGGCAATCTAAGTTCCACAGCGATACCGGACACCGGAAGCACAAATAACCCATGGAAAAAACGTGTCTCAACAGCATGCCTAGCATGCAAAAAGTCCAAAAGGAAATGCTCCGGCACACCACCATGCACCAACTGTCTCACTTTCCACCGAAAATGTGTATTCGACGAATCACTTGATCAGCGTCGGCGAGTCGCTGCGAAGCGAACCGCTGATGAATTATCCTATCATCGTGATTTGTTGAATGATCTTTTTACGTTGGTTCGGGAGGCGGATTCGTGTGCTGCCTTGAGACTTTTGGAACTTATTCGGGATACTAGTGCGGAGACTGAGGATGTTAGGGGGTTTATTGATGAGACGCTTTCGGGTTTGAGTGGGAGGTTGAGGGTTGAGGGGATTGGAAGACGAACAGAAGGGGGAGGGGGAGGGGGGGATATTTCTGATTCTTTAGTTCCCGAAATGAAAACGGGCTCTGTTTCGGCATCGACTTCCACTTCGATATCGACTTCGGCATCTCGTGCTTCAGGCTCGAGTCTAGCTGAAAGTGAAACAGCCAGAACGCCAATGGACAAAGAAAAGATCCAATCCACCATTTCCAAACTGGAAGATGTTAAAGATGTCTTTAGTGTCGAGGGAACTGAACCGTCATTTCGCAGTAAAGTTATGGATCTCCATTATATCTGTGATGAGGCGCCGATTAAAGTCCCCGCTAAACCTTGGACGGCCGTGACGGATGATGATGATCTTGTTTCGCACCTTGTCTCGTTGTATTTTACTTGGGATTATCCTGTGAATGCGTTTTTGGATCAAGATGTTTTTTTGAAGTATATGGGTGCTCCTGGTGGCGGTGGGACCGGGCCGAAGGAGGGGGAATTTTGTAGTGCATTTTTGGTGAATGCGCTTTTGAGTAATGCCTGTGTGAGTTCAAGTTGTTTCATTTTGATATGCCTTGCTTTCAAGTTGGGGTTTGTTCATGTTCATCATCTTATCTCGTTCGAGCCTCCAACGCTTGGATGATTCTGATGCTGATCGGTGCGATGCTTTCAGTATTTCTCTGAATTCTCTGAAGCATATGTCATCCCCGGCGACATTTCCTCCAAAGGATGTGACTTTCTCGCTGAAGCAGAACGCCTCAAGGCGAATACTCCCTCCAGACCCAGTCTGGCTACGCTGCAGGGTACCCTTCTGATGTATGAGCGGTATGCGATGTCTCGCAACGATGATCTGGGATATATCATGCTTCATGAGGCCATTCGTATGGGAGAATCGCTCGGACTTGTGGGCAGCTCTGTCCCGCACATTACCTGCGAGCAATTGTCCAGGGACATGGATGCTTCATGTCGGCGGACGGCGTGGGGACTGTTCAATATTGATACGTGGGTGAATACAACCCACTGGGCTCGGGATTGTCAGGCTAACAAAGTGCAGAATGGTTCATACGGGCTTTCTTCGCCCTTGTCTCATTGCGCATGTCAATATGCCTCGTGTTGGTCGCGATGTTGGTCAAGACCAGCTTCTCTGGAGACCATATCCGACGCATCGGCAGTCGCGACCGTCTGAGATCAGTTTGTACTTTGATGAGGCGTGTAATCTGTCGACTATTGCGCGCGATATTTCGAGGAGTTCGTTCGGCGAGGAAAGATTTCAGCAATCAAGTCGCGAAGATCTATATGAGCGTTTGATACGGTGGAAAGAGTTGTTGCCGGATGAATTTGATGGTGCGATGCCACCACATCTGATATTGCTATTGTGAGTAGCCCTGGAGGGTTCTATCTTCCTATGCTCCTTCTGGAAGTGGCTCACGCGACTCATTTTAGAATGCGATTCCATACTCTCGCTGTCAATTTGTTCAGCTGCGTCCCTTACGACATCTCCAACTCCTCCGAAGCACCGAAAACGCCCGAGAGCCCGCGATGTTCACCAGAACCCAAATACGCCGCCTGGAATGTAACGCAGTCGGCCGCACAGGGTATTGCAGCACTAACTCGTCTTCATCGTCGCGAGTACGGGATGAGTCGGGCCCACCCGTTCGCTCTCTACGCTATCACTCTGGCCCTTTTCACGATGATGGAGCACCAATCATTCAATGTCCTCGACCAAGACTTCCTATCCCTTGCTAGCGCATTGTCGATTGTGGCTAGCCGCTCCGCCTTGGGTCGCAATCTGTTCCATATCTTCCGACAATCAGTTCGAGCTAAGGCGCAAGGCAATCGTATTCGCGACGCCAGTTCCGTCCCCGACGAGTTGAAAGATCTTTTTGACGAGGAACCGACCAACCAGGGCCACTCGCGTTTTGATGATTACGCAGAGGGGTTGGAGAAGCTCAACCGAGATGAAAAGTACCACGGCATTGGTGAAGGACAGAGCCTCCAGGATTATCCCGGCTTGGGACTTTCCGACATGTTGGATCGATATGAGAGCCTCAGTCTGGGAAAGGACAGCATTTTACCTGCACGACAGTATCCCGCACCATGCTAATAATCACTAGTATCTGTCGATCGCGGGTGGCGTGCGTGTCCCCTCTACCATGCGGAACTGGGGAAGAATAACCCTGGTACGACCAGACCCTTGATTTGTTGGATATTTCGGTTATGATATCATCTGGTCATCCGTTGCCTCTACACAAAACCTGATAGATTACCGCTCAGATCCAGTCAGATTTCCGAATACGTCCTCCAGAACCAGGGAGTGTTGGAAGATTAACCAGCAAAATCTGCATTCGATAATTTTTTTTTTGTTTAACTTGTCCGCCTTCTCATTTGCGCCCTCTTGTTTGCGCTCGCACTGGCCTTGCTAGCCTCTCATAGTGCCTGTTCTAGACCCACTCCACACAGCCGGGAGCTATGACTACCTCCCCGCGAGAGGTAGTCCGACTTCGCCAAATCAGATTAAGGATTGTCCCTGGCCGAGGAGATGTTGGAGTGGGGTGAGTGGAATTTCTTGATTTGACTTATTAATGAACTCATACCTCATTTTATCCTCGCTCCTCCATCTATCGGTCGGCTGTCAAATACTGTAAAACAACCTACTACTTGATCGACTCAACCAACGCATGTTGCTCACAACTCTATACCAACACCACCCCTGCCATCATGTCTCGTCGGAGCAGTCAGGGGTACGACATCCCTGTCAATAACACGAATCATCCAAACTGGACGCCTCCTCTGGTCGTTAATCCCGAAACATCAATGTCTATTGATGAAATGTCTATAGCGCCCACGCGGTCCATGGACTTGAACATGCTGCAACCACACTTACCCTCCCCTCCTATTCGGAATCACGTAGAACATAACAATATGCATGGCAGCAAGGTCGCCATACCCCGCATCACCGGGCCGAATATCAATCGAGGACGTCGACGTTCAGCTCGAGCCTGTGAAGCGTGCCGCCAACGAAAAATCAAGTGCGACGGGGTTAAGCCAACGTGTGGGCAATGCAACTACCACAACAACCAATGCTCCTACGAAGATGTCAAGCGGGTGAGAGAACAGAAGGAGTTGCAGCTTCTCGGACATCGTGTGGAGCATTATGAGAATCTGCTGCGCAGCTTGGAAGGAGAAGTGGAACCGCACACAGCGCGCAAAATCCGAAAAACGCTGAAGGTAAGCATCGACAACCGATTCTCTCCACCAAACACGGCCACCTTTTGCGAATTCAGAATTTGACAAATTTGTGCTCCATACAGTGCAAAAGCGCCAAAAAGTGCGACACCGGCAATGATGGCGACGACTCGGATTCTTCTGTTGGATCTCTCGAGGATATTGATGAAGTGGACGAAGACTTAAACCGCGATGAGAGTACTCGAGCGGCTGGCTTCTTTGGCAAAAATTCCGAGATCTCATGGATGCAGCGTCTGGAACATAATGTCGATCGCGACTCTACTCTATCCCTCTCTCCCATCACGCCGTTTTATTCGAATGACGCCCAATCCTCTTCCCACCGGAGGCCATCTCGCGATGTTTCCATTCACCTTATGAACTATCATCTGGACGACCTGGCCATCCCACCGCTCGACGACGCCGACCCCTTTGCCGTGCCGCCCCGTGCCGTCGCCGACGAATACTTCAATACCTACCTGACTTTCGTTCACCCATCCTTCCCAGCGATTCGAAGAACGACATATGTCGCCCAGTATCGGCAGTTTTATGACATCCCGTCCAACCCGCCTCGAAAATGGCTCGGAATTCTCAATATGATTTTCGCCATCGGATGTCACTATGCTAAGCTTGCTGAGCCCAATGCTAGTCATAGGGAGGATGACTCGATTTACTTAGCGCGAGCACGCAAATTGGTTTTCGACGAGAATATTTTGTTTGACCACCCAGACTTGCAGCAAACTCAGCTTGAGCTTCTGATGGCCTTGTACCTTCTGTGCCTGGGACAGATCAACCGGTATGTGATCGCATTAAGTTAGGCAATTGATGTTTAAATATTCTAACAAAAACAGGGCATCCAAGTTTTCCAACATGGCACTGCACTCTGCGCTCTCGCTCGGCATCAATCTTCGCAATACAGACGGTCGCATTCACGATGGGGCCAAGGAGGCACGTGGTAGATTATGGTGGTCAATCTATTCGCTGGAACACCTACTCATCTCAATGAATGGCCGAGCCTCCTGTGTGGGCGATAGCCTTTGCTCTGTACCACTCCCGATGCCAGCTGAGGAAGAGGCATTCGATGATCCCGAGGTCCAGCTGCTCATTCAGAACACGAATCGCCGTGAGAGTCAACTCAGGCCCATCCTCTTGGAGACACAGACGCAGCGCAGAACGTCGGTTGCTTGGATCGCATCTCGCGATCCATCGCCCTCGCTCTTCTTCCATCACCTCGTCGATCTGACTCTCATCTCGCAAGCAGTTCTTGGCAAGGTCTACAGCATTGAGGGCATCCGTGAAGGCCCGAGCCAAACGGAATTTCGAATTCAAAGTTACAGTCGGAGCTTCGATCGCTGGGCTTCTAAACTTAATCCCAGCTACCAGTTCAGTCTCCCAGACACCGGATACTGGAAAGTCAATCCCAACCTGGACGATGATTCCCTCCCATGCACACGGGAACGAGTCTGCCTGGCGATGAGTTACTACTCTGCAAGAATCACCCTCTGCAGACCGTGCCTTACCCAATCATCGAATACACCACCCAACGCCAGTCCGGACCCTGCAAACACAAGACAATCCCAACCATCCGCACGCGCCAAACTCCGCGCAGAAATGGCCACAAACTGTCTCCAAGCCGCATGCTCCCTCATCTCAATCTTGCCAGATACCCCCGAACTCTCCTGGATAGCCCGCAAGTCTCCCTGGTGGAGCGTCCTGCATTTCCTCATGCAATCCACGACCGCCCTCCTCCTCGGACTATCATATTGCTCCTTCTCATCCCCGCCGATGAATGTCAGTGTCGATAACTCGGATAAGTCGACATCGCAGTCCTCCAATACCACACCGTCTTTGACACCGCCCCGTCCACTCCTGGAGGCGGATCTGAACATCGCCGTTGCGGAGACTAAGAAGGCTCTCACGTGGATTCATACAATGGCTGCAATGGACCCTGCGGCCTGTCGTGCGTTTAAGCTCTGTAATGGACTGGTGCAGAAAATTGCGCCGGGATTGGCTCTCGACTTGTCGGATTGGCCGAGTGCGGAGACGCTTCCTGGTGGTGATATTCATATGGATGAACGAATGACGACATTGGATGAGTTGGTGGATTTTGAGGGTGGTGCTGGAGAAGGTTATTTTGATCAATAAGGCTGATGAGGAGCATTGGCGTCAGTTGAGTCCAGCCCCGGAGGCTGTACCACGGTGGATGATCGACTGCCCGTACTATCTGATGTATATCATGATCATGCTTATTATCAACGCGATCAACGAATTTCAATTTCATGATTCTGCTCAGTTTGATGATTCTGCTTAGTTTGATGATTCTGCTCAGTTTGATCCGACTCTGAAAGAGATAGAAAACTTAGCTTCAAATCCATCATTGTTTAATTTTCCGAGCCTCTCTACTCCACGGTACTTTTAGATTTAAGAAGCTTGCTCCCATTCCCAAGTTTGAAATTCTGAATCTGCGGTGTGACCCGTGGAATACCATGGGGATAGACAGTAGAGTACCGTTAATATCCATGGATATAATAGTACTGTCCAGCGCCAGAACAGAATGGCAACACTTAGTAGGTAGTAACTTGAAACCTTAGAAATTCCTTCCACCGCGAAGTACTCGGGAGCTCTTCCACAACACCGGGAAATCCCCTACTACTAACTAAGAGATGCGCAATCTACGCGGGGACTGTATATAATTCGCATAATCTGGAGAGTACGGGCTGATAATCCATTATGGAGTTTCGCAGGTGTGACTGTTTCCGAGGTCGGGGCGAAGGATTGGCCCTCTGGAATTTTACGTGGGGGCTATGCATGGAAGTATTTACATAAAAGAAATCTACCTTTTAATTCACTTTCGAGAATGACGTCCCTCACTCGTTCCAGGGTTCTTGCCCAAGCGTGCGAGTACTTTAACTAAATGTGAATTGATATTCACGCCCACGGCCATCTTATTAAATTTCTAAAGAGAGTCGGAATATTTAACTACTCGACCAACACAAGAGTACAGAGCTCTGAAGGTATATAATATTTCAGTAACAAGCGCTGGCGTGAAAAAGGAACTCGAGCTCCAAGGAGCCAGGGCTCGTGTACCTTGGAAATCGACGAGTCTGTGATCGATTCCACACTGGAATCAGTGTAATCCATTACTAGCACACGAAAAAGCCTGACCAAATCCACCGGATCTGTAACTGTCAACAACCGATTGCACCGAAGCCTAGAACATGCACGAGACCAGTCAGTCATATGACCCAATACTCATAGTTATAAGTCTTAGTAAAGGGTAATGCGGGAATAAAACTCACAAAAGTCCCCGGTCCCAAAAACAAAAGCCCAATGCAAATAATAAGCACGTTAAATACCAACTCAACCCATTCCCTCGTACTCTTCCTCTTCATAAGATTTGGATTCTCAGCCTGCCGCATCCGAATCCAAGCAAAACCCCAAAGAATAAAGCCAAAATAGGAGCCAAAAATCGCACTCATAATCGAAAGCAAATTCGTAAAGAACGGAATAACTTCTGAAATAATCCACGCAACAGTCCAAAGAAATAAAAGGATAGCTGCCCAACTAACCCACCCGATAACCGTATGATTCGCTTTATGACGAGTTCCCTCAAACATGCGAAAGAATATAAATCTCGCGGAAACTGATGCGTAAAGAACGCCGAGAAATATGAGCGTAGGGACCATGAATGAGAAGGATATTTTCATGTAAGTATCGTTTCCCAATGAGGCGAATGCTGGCGAGGTCATGTATTGATTTCCGACGAAGACGTAAATGAGCGCACCAACGATCGTGAAAAGGATAATTTCAGCAATCGTTACTGCTGCGACGGATTTCCAGAAGTCTTCTGGTTCTTTCATTTCCGCGATGAAGCTGGGGATAGTAATCTGGCCGATGAATGTGAAGCTGATATTTAGAAATGCGCTCATACCTTGAACGAATGTCGTTCCCGGCGCTGGGAAATTGCGTATAACGGGGTCTCCGGCGGCCTCGTTCCATCCGAAGGGGTGGTCTTGGATTCCTGCGAATATTATAGCCAGTAGGATGGAGATGAATGTCGCTATGGCTGAGAATGTTCCTATTTTTGATAGGGTGCCGAATGTTCGTGGTAGAGAGCAGAAGAATGACACGATTGCTGTTATGAGGGCTAAGGCGACTGTGCAGAAAGGGTGGCCTGAGACTGTATTTAGATATTCGGCCCCGACTAGACAATGGAGTGCCTGGAAATTCCGTCAATATCTTTTCACAACTTAATCTCACACACACAGCGATTCTGGCATTGAGGTAGGTGTACCTGAATAAAAGTATTGTTCAGCAAGAACATCGCGGCCGCGATGTACCACACGATATCCGAATCGAAGAACAAAATTTTACTAATATCGCAAACATCCCGAACTTCGGGGTGTCGCAGACAAAATTTCCTGCATAATGCTTAATTCATTTTCCGCCGATGATCGAGATCTTTGAAGGCAAGACGCACCATATTGTCAACGATGTATAGAGCACTATCATCGCAATAGCCAATGTTAACAGCAGACCCGGGATGAGCCCGAGAACCGAATATGACCACGGGAACGACATGATGGCTATACAGATGTATTCCGAAAATAGCAAGGCGGCGGTCTATAAATTATTAGTTCAGCGAATACTTGGAGAGAAGGAGATCTTCAACTTCACCGGCCTACCTTTTGCCAGCTACATGTTCGATAATTTATCGTGTCTTGATTGCTCAGGACCTCTTGGTCGCCCAGGTTGTCAGTCATTATGGAACCTGTTTCTACCTTTCCGGCATCGTCGCATGGGTAAGATGATTTCGGCTCTTTTTGATGTGAGTCGCTTGGCTTTGTGATATGAGGTTCGGACTGGATTGAAGGTGGTCGTGACTGAGAGGCAGGGTTGATGTCCATTTCCGGATGGGTGTCCATTTCCGGAGTATTGTTGCCGGGTGGATTCTTTTTATCGATAAAGATTTCTCTTGACGCACTTGGGTTTATGGGTTGATTCTCCTATTGTCGCTTTCAGATGATGTTGCTCTGGGTAATTGGTGATGTTTAATTCTCCGTTGAGTAAGATAACCTGGCAAGTTCCAAATGGAGGCAAGGTCATGGAAACGAATGGGAGATAGAGGAGACCTGCTAGCTGTACTAGTAATGGGAAACAAATTCAAAACTGAATCAAACAGCTTCAATCCAATGACTTAGATTCAATAGAGCTTGACACAGACAAAATCTGAGGTTGGGGTGAACAGAGATGTGAGGGAAGGGGCAGCAAGATATCTTGAAATACCTCACTTTACCCCACACGGCACACCCATTAACCTAAACGGTGAACCCCAGAAAGCGGACCAGATATGGTGTCAGCATTAGTGATAGAGTTCAGATAACGATGAACCGCAAATTCGAGTTTGCTAAATTGCTCACTTGAAAAGAATATCAGACTATGAGTTCATCTCCCCCCGCTCTAACTTTGGAACCAGCCAACCCCGAACAACACACCGCGTAGTTACAAGAGAGCTCAATGACAAATTATTCCACAAATATTAAATACGGTCGCGATAATTGCTCAGAATTCCCGCGTAAAATTTTGCAATGCCAATATTTATTTGTTCATGAGGGCGTATGGCGGGATTCTTTACCCGGTCTACTGTTCCGAAAACGGCGAATGATAACCATCCCCCACAAAATATGTGCTAAGGCCTCTTGGGAATGGAAATCGTACCTGAATGGAGATATTATGTCCTTTACTCCGCGCAGAATGTCCACATGGTCACCAAACGGTTCTTGGCTTTTTAATCCCTCGTATTAGGTAAATTGAGGGAATTGTGTCCGTCTGGTTCTGCTCCGAGTACGTACAAAAAGATAGAGAAAGACCCACCAGCGTTCAGACTTCATTTCAACGATTCTTTCTGCAAAGATTGCTGGCATAGGGAATAATTTTAGAGTTTTAGATAAATTTGCGGAATTGATAAAATTTTTGATAGCCAAGGTGGCAGTGTTAATTTTCGTGCGCTACCTTTTCTATGCTGGGTTGAGATAGAGTGCGGTGGTCAGATCACCTAGGGCTTTGAGATTAGCGTAGCCGCCGTGCATTAGGGTAGGCGAGCATGGTCCGATGGGATGGGATGGAATGGATGGAATGGATATACCTAACAAAGCAGGACATGGACGTAAAGCTGTAGTTGCCCAGGATCCCAGGTGTTTGCCATTCCGAGTCGTCATGTCGACCCCAGGGGTAGATGGAACACCAAGATGAAATTGTGGACGTAGCGATGGAACCAGGAAATGCATAATAGTAGAAGTTTGAAGAGTGAAAAACAATGCAGGTATTCGCCCATAAATTAGGAATATGTACTACAGCATTAGATATTTAAGACAAGAGGACCACCGGCTAAGCAGGACAAGACAATACATGCAAGTCACAAGATCAGGCAAGACAAAGACATGAAAGGGGAAATGCGAATAAACAGGGTAAAATCAGAACAATCCCATATCCAAACAATGCCCATGCGAACATGAAAAGGGAGAGAAGAGAGAAGTGCGTAAGGGAGAAAAAACACGCAGAACGCCGCCGGAAATATCCTCGATCGTTTGATCAGAGGGGAGTCGAGTCGGAGGCCGTTGATGGGACAGGACGGGACATGAGACATGCGATATAGAATATATGCGAGAACAAGGGCAGGAGAACAGAGTAGACAAGCGAAATTGATAAGAAAAATTGCACTCGAACTGGGGGAATATGGGGAATGGAATAGAATGTGTCGTGGACATCAATCAAATGAATCAATGCAAGAGATGGGGTGAGGTTATTTAAAGTAGGGCTGGAACGTAAACGCCGAAGTGAGGTATATTGACAGTGAGATGTCGGAGGACTGTGAGATGGGATGAAAGGTGGGCGGCTATGTTATGTTGGTTGTGGCTGCAACTGGACCTGGAAGGTATGTTGATGCTGGTATTGCGGGGCAGGTCTAGGCGGGGCTGGTGACTGCGATTGGGAGTGCGATTGTTGCTGATTGGGAGATCGGCCTTGTGGCTGTGCTTGAACCGGGGCTTGGGCAGTTTGGTGGGCCTGTATAGACGGGTGCTGCAGACTGTGCATAGGCGGCATTTGCATGTATTGCTGAGGGGGTGTTGGCCGTGAAGCATGGATGGGTGGCTGCTGATGCATTTGTAGGTGCGGCATTAGCGGCTGGCCTGGCTGTGGGAGGCCCTGCTGGGTTGATGGGTGGTGCTGGTTCTGCTGCTGCATGTGCTGCCCTTGCTGTCCCATGTGTTGTTGGCCAGGTTGCTGTTGCAGTTGCTGCTGCGCATGTTGTGGAAGAGACATGCCTTGTGCCTGTGGTGAAATGAAGGGCAAGCCCGAGTGTGCCGACAGACCAGAATGCGGGTGGGATTGGCTTTGTGAGGACATTGACTGGTGCTGTTGCTGTTGCAATTGCTGTTGGCCTTGCAGCTGGGGTTGGCCTGGCAGCTGGGGTTGGCCTGGCATTGACATATGGTGTTGGCCCTGCTGGGGGTAAGGCGGTGTCCCACCAGTATGTTTGTGGGCCTCATCATTTACTAGAGCGGCTCGCTTCTGGGCTGCGTTTGCATCTGACGTGTGAGCCGGTAAGCTTGGTTTGTCTCCTTGCGCCTGATCGCCATTTGCTGTGCCACCGGCGGCCGCCGCCGCAGCTGCAGCAGCAGCAACATCAGCTTTTCGAGGTCTCCCACGAGGTCGGCCCGTTCCAGGCTTGGGAACATATGGCTTCTTCGGTTTTGGCGGCGGCAAAGGCTGTCCGGTCGCTTGAGCCCAGGCAATTTGATCGGCCTTACGTGGCCGTCCGCGTTTCCTTTTGAGGGGCAATGGGGTTCCATCCGGGCCCATTATGGTTCGTTGTGGGGTGCTCGTTCCCGGTATAAGCGCTACAGGCGTCATATTGGGACCAAACGAGGCCTGTCCGGGATGTGATGCTGGGAGGGGCTGGCCAGTGGCTGCCGCATGCGCTGCCGCGGCTGCGTTTCTTGCAGCAACTTCTTCTTTCCGAGGCCGACCTCGTTTGCGGCGTGTCGGGGTTTGCGGTACCTCCCCGTTCGTCCCCACCACCGGAGTTAATTGAACATGGCCATTCTGTTGTAGAGCTGGAGTTGGGGTGGCCCTGGGAATTGCAGAGGCCATGGACGTAGAGACGGAAGCAGAGGGAGGGGCAGAAGCTGGAATAGAAGGCACCGCCTGAAACGAGTGCTGATATGCAGCTTGGGACTTGTTGACCGTAGAATGTCGGGGTTTCGACTTCTTTTTCGGGGCAGGGCTTTGCGGCTCAGATTTGACATGCGACTCAGGCTGGGAGATGACATTTCCTTGAGCGGGCTGGCGGGGTGGAGGCATGAAGGAGCCTGTTGATTGATCGATTTGTGGTTGGGACGGCTGAACTGGTTGAGCGGGTTGAGATGGCGGTTGATAGTGCTGGAACTGAGTCGGGGTGAATTGAGATTGTCGAGACTGTTGCGGGGATTGGGTGTATTGAGCTTGGACTTGGGCTTGAGCTTGAGCTTGAGGTGGGAACTGATACCGTGACTGGGCCGGTTGGTATTGGTTGAATTGGGTTTGCGGATGCGATTGAAAGGAATTTTGGTGCTGGTAGGAGTGTTGGGCTTGTTGCTGCTGAAGCTTTTGTAACCTTTGTTGCTCAAGTTGCTGCTTCTGTTGCTCTGCCTTTTGTTGATCGAGCCGCTGTTGTTCCAAACGTTGCCGCTCCAGTCGTTGTTGTTCCAACCTCTGTTGCTCCGCCGCCCGCTCCTTTTCTAGACGCTCTTTCTCCAACTGCTCCTGCTTTTTTCGTTCCTGCTGCTGTTGTTCCAGTCTCTGCTTCTCAAGGCGCTTTTGTTGCTCTTGTCGCTGTTGCTCAGCACGTCGTTCAGCCCGCTGCTGTTCTATCCGTTGCTGCTCCGCTCGTTGTTGTTGCTCTAGGCGCTGCTGTTCCTGGCGTTGCTGTTCGAGGCGTTGTTGCTCTATACGTTGCTGCTGCTCATGGCGCTGTTGCTGCTCCATCATCTGCTGCTGCTGTTGCTGGAGCTGCTTCTGCTGCTGGTATTGTTGTTGTTGTCTTTGCTGTATTTGCTGTTGCGTTTGTTGGGGCGACTGTGGTTGGGAATGCGATTGTCGCTGCTGGTTGATGGCAAACATTGAAGGACTGGCCATTGATGGACTGGCAGAAGGGTGGTTCTCTCGCTGCTGAACACCCGAGTGAGGCAGGCGGTTCATAGACTGTTGAGGAGACGAGACGCCAATACCTTGGCCATGCGAAATAGCCGCGGAGGGACTCATCCCCGGAGGTTGACGTAGATGAGCTAGACTATAACCGCGTTGCATGTTCTGCATGTTGTGCAACGCCATTGGATCTTGATTCCTCCCCATCAGATCTGGAGAACCTTGCGGGGCGAAGTGTCCGGGGAATTGCGCAAAGCTGGTTGTTGAGGGATACCCCGCGAGTGGGCCCGACGTCGGGGCCATCTTGCGCATATCGGGAGACTGGGCGGTGGTATAATTCTGCTGGGGAGGAGGTCGAAAGAGGGGTTTATTTCCTGCGTATGGAGATCCATGTTGTGATAGGTTCGGGGTTGCGCCTAACGATGGGGTCTGTTGGCGCTGGGAGCCGAGGGGATGTTGCGGTTGCGAAGAGGGATGTGTTTGTTGGGATTGCTGGTGTTGCTGGTGTTGCTGTTGCTGTGACTGCTGGGGATGGAAGGGCTGACCCCCGTATCCCATCATCTTCGAGGTGTGTTCTCTTTGAAGGTTGCCGTCAGCGGCGAAATTCAAGTCGGTTGCTTTTTCGTCGAGTCACGCGAGATCCATGCGACGGGGGGTGGAGGAGGAAATCTGGACGAACGGGCGCCTATAAGAGGACCACACGAGTCAAACTCGACGAAGAGCGCAACGACAGCAGACAATCGCCGCAAGAGCCAAAGGTACAAGCTGGGCTGGACTGGGGCGATCTGGGCGCGCCGCGTGTTTTGTTGTTCCGGCCGAACGAGAGACGAGTAAGGCAATGAGGCAGCAAGGCAGCAAGGTGTCAAGGCACTCAGGCACTCAGGCACTCAGGCACCGGCACCAACCCGATCGGGAATCCCAAAAAGGATTAGGGGCTACTTCTGCCCGGAGCCGCCGTCAGCGCAGTCGAGTTGAGTTGAGAAATCAGCAGCGGGCGCACACGGAGAGGGAAATCAGGGGGAAGACAAGGCCAAGTCCAACAGGGTCTGACAGGGAGAAAAAAGAGAAAAAAAGGAAGAGGCAGACCAAACAAGCCAAGTAGGCCAGATGGGAGGAACAAGGACAAAGACCAAAAGTGGATGACGGGCTGGATCTGATCTAACGACAATTCGAGGGGGAAGAAAAAATAATTTATTTTCTCCACATCACGTGATACTACGCACCCGCAGGGTGTATAGTACAGGTGTGAAGGTTGTATACATAAGGGTATACTAGTATACTAGTATACCTGCCATAGATTATATTATTATTTCAAGTTTACACCTCTTTTCCCCTCTTCTCCCCTCCCTTCAAATCCCCCAGACACGGCGCGTGGAACAGTTTCCCAGACACCACCCCCCGCAGAGTCCCCATACTAACCACGATCCACAGCATCACCACCAAAACAGATAAAATCTGCAAAATTTGATCTCAATTAGCAACCACTTCACACATCCAGCTTGGATTGCCTTGAAGTACCCACCGTCCCGAGAATATGGAAAAACTTCGAAGGAAGTTCATTCCCCATCTGCACCGTACTCGCCGCAAACACTCCCAACGGAAACGTAAATCCCCACCACCCAATGTTGAACGGAAAGCTCTTTGACCTTATAATCGAGGCAGACGCAAAAAACAACCAAACAAGCCCGAATGCCCACAGAATCAGTGCAACCAAAAATCCTATCGTGTAAAATGTAGACCCGGACGATTGTCCTAGCGTCTTCGTTTGCGGGAAGATTAGCTGGGCACATTGGCCTAGCTTCATTGCGCTGAACAGACATAATTCAATCAGTGAATGAGATCCGAATCATTAATACAAGCAAAACGAGATGTAGATGCTTAAACTTGAACTCACCCATATCCACCCTGCCCAAGCGGACCCAAAGGAAGAAATACACTCACAATCACCGCTTTCGGCGGTAGTTTGTGAAGAGTCAATCGCATCAGGTAAATAACCATCACCATCAAAGCAAGCGGTAGACCCATTCCCCAAAGCACATAGCTCGCGATAACTGTCCACAGAGCATACTGTTCATTGGGCAGGATCTCGGCAACAACTGCCCCCGACGAAGCCGCAACAATACAGCTAACAATCGGTAAGAGCCAAACGGCCGTCATCGAAGATAAATGCGTTTCGCTTCCATTGGCCATTCTATTCATCAGATCACACCGGGTCTCGTTAGTGTCAGATTGTATGGACGAAGGGGGATAAGGAGGCGGGTCGCAATCTCACAAAATAAAAGGCAACGAAAGAGCCGTCAAAACCGAAACAACCGCGTCGAAAATCCACAGTCCCCACGCGAAATATCTCGCCCATTCACCCCAAAGAGGTACGCATACAAAAACAACCATATTAATTATCGTCGCGAGACCCATTGGAAATGTCCCTATGAACATTGACTGTACCGGATGCGTGATCATCACTGTGAAGATCTCGGGGTAGAGCGCGTATCGAAGAAAACTGATTACAGTCCCCAGTGTGAAGAGGAGGACGTTTAGAGCGAATATTACTACGGAGATCCAGTAGAGCCATACTCCGTTGTAGGGGAGGTTGTGGAGGAGGATTGAGACGATTCCTGTGCCCATTGTTACGGAGAACCATCTAGCTAGGGATTAGTGGGTGAATGCGACGAATGTGAATGTGTGTGAGAAGTCCGGAATGGAGATTGGGGAGGACTGACGATGGGGTGAAATTGCGAACGACTCTTCTCCATCCACGTTCATATTTTGAGGTACTTTTCTGTGGTGGGTTTGCAGATGAAGTGTTTTGAGCTTCAGTTGGCGACTGGGTGCTTTGGCGAGGAGGATTCGATGACATGGTTGAAGTACATAAATGACAGGGTTTCTGTTGTGAAATTCAACCGGTTTCTAGAGGACTGTAGATAGCTCCTTAAAAAACAAAGAAATATCGGCTTCAAGTTGGAAGTCTTGTGTGGCTCTCGAGGTATGACTCGTTGATTGGTGTCGGCCGAGATTCGGGATTGTCGGCACGCAATTTGCATCCGCTTCAGGGTCCATCCCCACATTCCCAGTCCAGTCCACTTGCCACCGTCAAGTTGTGGATATGGTGTACGAGGGAGTCCTTTATGTTTATGGATATTTGAGATAGTTTTAGCTTGCTAAATTCCCGACGCGGGAGATCTGGTCATTGGTTTTAGTCCAATGCCATAACAGATGCCCCCCGGGAAGGTCAAATTGGAGAAAGTGATATTCATTGCGGCTCTTTGACAATACGAAAAATATAGTTCTTACTACTCGCTGGATGAAGATTAACTAGAGTAGCTTGCGAACTTAAAATCCAAATCAGAAAGAGGATCTATGTACGTCAATTTTCAGTTTCCCCACACTCTAGGAGAAAGACCAAATTAGGTAAAGCCTGCATGACAGGAACAGTCCTACTAAGAATCAATTTGTTTACTGAGGCTCCCAGTTTTGGAATTGCGATCAATACTTCAACTTCCATGCTATTATTTTGGGGATAGTATCAATGTACCAGCATGGCATCTGCATAGCGATAGTAAACTATTACGCCGTGTCCAACAAAAGAGCTGAACTGGAATATTCGGAAAATCGTAATCATTTAAATTCAAAATAATAAAACATAATCGAACGTTAACCCCACAATGCCCTCTCAAATACTTGAGCAATCTTCTCTTTCAAATAACACAAATTGAAGATGGGAAGAATCTATTTGTTCAAACCAAGCGGGTTCTCAGCAGTTTGATCCTTACCCCCGACACTGGACACACCATTCTGAACACCCTGTCCAACGCCCTTGGTGGTATTTCCCAGGCCCTCAGTCGCGCCAGAAACCGTTTGTCCGACACCTTCTGTTACGCCGCCGACCGTGTTGCCGAGTCCACCGACAGCTCCTCCGACTGTGTTTGTTACGCCGCCGACTGTTTTGCCGAGGGTGTCTGTGAGTCCGCCGAGGAGGTTGCCATCTAGGTGGGTGGAGGGTTAGTTAGTTGACTCGAGATTTGATAAGGATATGGTATTGGGATGTTTTATGGGAACGTACTGTTATCTTGGGACATTTTGGATATGGGGGATGGAGTTGGATGTTATAGGATGATGGAGATGGAGAGTTTGAAGTTCAAGTCAAAGAGATAAGTAAATCTTTGATGGAATATTCAAGTTGAAATAGACATTTATTCGACACCACGATCCCAACAAGTTTAAATACCATCCCGGTAGACATCTTACGAAATATGATATAATGCGTCCTACAAGCCACATTGTCACTGTCATGGAAAATACAACACCCCCGCCACACGGCCAACAAATCACATCCCCACATCTGTCCTGTCACTTTACAAGCCAGGGCCATCGAACCAGTTATGTCTTTCCTGACGTAGTGACATCCAGGGTAGGGTATCCACATCCTTGGTCTCATTATCAGGGATGCAGTTGCGTTAAGCCCTGGATATAGATGGTATTGGTTGAAATTCCCCGTCGGCAACAGCGTTGCGGATCACGATTTTCCCTCTGCGCAGGATGGGTGGCTGATGTTTGTTGCATCTGAACTTTCTTAGATTAATGATGGGTTATGCCCAGTCTTACAGTACTCCGTAGAGGTTGGTTGTATGACCGTTGCGTAACGGCCTCGTGCCTGTTTTGCGGAATGACATCATCGCGTCCATATCTTGCCCTGGGGAATTTGGTGGATCGTACCCTGGTTGTTTAATGTATTTTATATTAATTTGGGGGCGGTACGGACTAAGCATGGTCAATGCGCTTGTCATTGCATTTCCAGGTTCTAACTGGGACTGGTTATCGCTAATATACATGCTGACGTTCTTATTTATGTATGGATGTCTCTGTGGAGATGCACGTTTGGTAGATACATGTATATGTCACGAGAGCCGCAGGGAAAGGCCCCGGGACTCTAGAGTAAGTAACCTCTTCCTGAAGCGAACTAAAGACTCGCCTTCCCTCGTGACTCGTAAGGCATAAAAACGACCAGAATGCCGGCCGCTATGAACAATGCACCACTGACATACACCGGAGCGGCAGTCTGAAGGTTGGCAAACATGGCAATGATAGGAGCCATAATTCCAAAAATACGATTCGCAGATGCTGTCAGGGCATTCCCCGTGCCGCGATCTTTCGTCAGGAATATCTCCGGTGTATACGCATACAGCACAGCATACATGAGACTGCTCATGAAGGTGAAGGCACAGTTCCATCCCAGCAAGGCATTCGAAGTTGTCGCTGTCGTTGACGCGAGAAGAAAAGCGCCCGTGAGAGCCGTTGAAACTGACAGTGCGCCCTTTCTTCCGAAATTAGGAAGCTCCACGAGAAGTCCACCCAGCAAACAGCCGGGGATACCCATCGTTGAATTAATGAGAGAGTTCCGGTAGGTGATGTAAACTGAGCCGTCGCCGAATTCCGCTCCGCGAGATTGTTGGATATATGGCAGGAAGGCATTGTAAAGAGGGAATCCGAGACCAATAAAGGCCCAGACGAGAACAATCAAAGTCGTTGAGAAAGCACGTTTGGGTGTATCGAACAACGCGCGAATGTGATTGAACTTAAGCTTCTCCAGCCTCTGTCGAACAATTGTTCTTGCGCTGTGACCATGCACTTCACCTTCATCCAGAGTATCCAGTTCAGCCTGGGACAGCGACGAGGTCTTGCCATTACGACGCGCCACCTCATGCACAACCTGCACCGCTTGGTCATTCTTCCCCTTGCCCATCAGATATTTCGGTGATTCGTAGATAGTGAAGAAAGCGAAGCGAGACACGAACATAACCATAGCCAGACCACCCATCGCAATGAGGAAATACCTCCATCCCATATTATCACCCTTGGTGCAGCCGTCTGCCTCAGCACAAGTCATTTTCCCAATCAAAGGCCAAGCGACCAGATTGGCCAAAAGCTGCGCAAAAGCCCAATCAACCGACAAAACCGTCAACAGATACTGGTGCGAGCCCGGTAAAAATTCCAAGAAAATCGCCGAATCAACCGGTAAATTGCCCCCAACGCCGAGCGACCACAACGCAGCGAAAGTAGACGCAGCCCCGAAATTCGGCGATCCCGCCGCCACCAGCCCGAAGACTGCAGTAATTCCGATGGTCAGATTGAATGCCCAGCGTCGCCCGAAAATGTCACAGCCGAAGCCCCAGAACACGGCGCCGACTAGGAGACCGATGTTTTGCGCGAGTGTTAGGAGGGGCGGTTTGGAGACGGCGAATTCGTATGAGAGGGGTGTGAGGATTAGAGATGTCACGATCGGCCATAGATTATCGCTCGCCCAGCCGAATCCGATTACCACGAAGAGTTGCCATTGATATCGGCCCATGCCGATTTCTTGGATCGCTCGGTTCAGCACGTCTGCTTTGGCGCGGTAGGTCGCGTCGGGGCCATCTTCGGCCGGGAGATCTGCGATCGGAGTTGGTTGTTGAGAGGGTGTTTTCGGATCGGGCTGGTGATCATGGTTATTTGTTGTGCTATCCACGGCCATGACGATGGTGATTGGGAAGTCCTAAATGGGACTCAAGGCATTGTTCCTCTAGGTGAGAAGACAGAATTCCGTTCTTATATGAATGCCCAAGCTCTTGCTTCGGTGTCTATTTCAAGCTGCCCTGGCACAGACAGGGACCGCTGACAGCTGGATGCAACGTCGAAACCCTTGCGCAAGAACTCAGGAATCTGCATCAACAAGCACGAATCAGGGTAGCTTTAATTGCCCCGCAAACTCTATCGCGGTGGGGATCTTGGTTCTCCTCGTGTTCGATTGGATCGTGGCATGGCGTGATCGACGGATGAGTTTTCGTCTTCGTGTTAGTTCGTGATTCTCAGGGTCTTTGAAGTGCTGGAACAGTGGTAAGTGGAGAGACCTGAAGGGAGTTGAAGTTGAGGAAAGTTGAGGTTGAGGTTGAGTTTGAGGTTGGTGCAGTGCCAGTGGGAAGGAAGGTGGAGCTGCCAGTGTTGACGACACCATTTGCTCAAAAGGGCAACACTACTACACGTGGAATACAGTGACTGTATTCACCTTGATTAAACTACTAGTACCCATTGCAATTATGTCCTTGACAGCGAAATACTAAGATTTCAAGATTTGAAGGTCCCCCGATCCATGCCTACTGCAAGGTGGTACTAGTCAACAATCGCTGGAGTGTCACTATAAATATATAATACGTGTATCCCATCGTTGATGAGAAATCAAGGATTTCAACTCCATGGCATCGAATGAACTTGAACCTGAATCCATGGATATGCCCAAATGATTATATTCCCCGGGAAGCCCCGGTCCGCTAGCAGGAAATATCCCAATCACCCACCGACTCCCATCTAAGCAGAGCTAGCCTTAGCAGCCAACGCACTAAAAGGCGTCGCACCAGGGTAGAAAGAAGTAGGAATAGTAGGAATAGGAATCTCAGAATCCGTTCCAAAAGCAGTGGCCAAATCAGCATCCATAGATGCAGCCGAGTAACCAGTCGGCGCAGTGCTAACAGTCACAGTAGTCGAGTACGAAGTGACATCACCGCTCTCCTCCTTCAAACACTCGCCGGAGCCGTAGGCGCTGTTGCAGACATAGGTCTGGTAATCGCCCTCTTCGGTCCACATGGCAAAGTCTTCGATCGTGACATCGGTGCAAGGAGCGCCGGGTGCACAGTTCACCTTGATCGGACCGCGTTCGGCGCCGTTCGCTTCGGTGCCTTTCCAGTTGCTGATTGTGATGTTGTTTAGTTGGACGCCGTCGCCGGAGACGGTTGACATGCTGCTCCATGCTTGGTCGATGTCTAGGGAGTAGGCGTTGCCGTGGCCTGGGGGTGTTGGTGTTAGTGTTAGCTGTGATGTTTATGTTATGTAGGTGGAACTGTCGGGTCTTGGTAATCCTTCAAGTTGGGGTGGGATGCTCCATACCGATGAAGTTTTCGAGAGTGACATCGGAAACGGAGCCGCTGCCGCCGTTGCTCTTGATCATGTACATCTGGTTGGAGGACCAGGTGTAGATGTTGCGGTAGGTGATGTCGCTGATGTCAACGTCGGTGGAGAGAGAGCCCATGGCGCAGCCACCGCTCCAGTTGCAGTAGATGTTCTCAACCAGGATGCTCTTGGAGGGACTCTGTGTCGTGTAAGTAAAGAAAGGGCAAGAGGGTTGTGTAAAAATACGTACCTTGACAGTGACACACTCGTCCTTGTTGGTGACCTCGACCTGGTAATCATGAGCAAATGTCCAACATATCCCAGGCGAAACTGATATAAATCCCAGCTTCAAAGCAATAATGCACCTACATCGTGAATCCAGATATCATTCGACCACACATCAATACCATCCAAACCACCCGAGTCACCACCACGAATAGCCATATTATAAACTTCACCATTAGAGCAGGTATCCATAGAGAAATGGAAAGCAGGCGCATCAACCAGAATCAAATCATGAACCGAAAAGTCCGTAACCTCATACAGCCGCAGAATACGAGGCCCACTCAGAGATCCATCCTTGTGGAACTCATACCCGTACCCCTGTACCGCACCCTTGGAGTTGGAACTGAACAGTTCAAAGTCGGAAGTATGCTCGATGAAGATCATGTTGCCTCCATCCGACCCGGTGCGGTAGATAGTACCATCCATACGAATAGCGGTACTCTTTCCGCCGGTCAGAGTCACCCATGACCCGAGGGCATACTCGCCAGATGGGATATACACCACGCCGCCCTCTTTACAATCATCCCAGGCAGAGCTGATGGCCGGACCGATATCAGTTTTCCCGTCAGCGACGCCATCGTAGTCGAGGACACTGCAGGTCTTGGTGCTAGCCTTGGTAGCGTAGTCGGTTGTTGGACCGACGGACCAAGAGGGAGCGGCGGATGCGAGCAATGGCGCCAGGCCGATTGCGAGAAGTGAAGAGACGAGCATCGCAGATGTCGAAATAAGGTTGTGAAAACGAGGGTGATTTGAGTTGAAAATGAAACAAATTATAAGAAAGAAAGCAGGGCAAAAAAAGTCAGAAAAAAGAAGGGATGGCTGCAGAATAGAGCAGAGACACGGCGAGCGACGTCGTATATCAACACGAGACAACAGATGAAGATGGATAAGACATGTGCTTATATCCCAAACAGGGATTCGGCCAAAGGAGGAATTCTCCCGTTTACCCCAGTCAGACCATCTCGGCTACACTAGTCTTTGTACGAGTACGAATGGTATCTCGTACATCCATAATGCAGCCGATGAACTGCCTCGCCTTGTTCGAGGTGGATGTTCCGTCCGCGTGGAACCCCACCACAAAACGAAACAGCCATAGGATAGCTGCGACAGATATTGGCATTGCCCCACATTATCAGGGGGCTCTTTGGTGGAAAGATGAAATTGTCAGGGTGACAGGGGCCCTAGGAGCCGTTTGGTATTGATTGATCGGCATGTTAGAGCTAGTTCTGACGCACCGGGCTCGGCGCTAAGGATTGGTTTTAGCCGGAGACAGTCGAAGGAGCTTAGTTAGGGTTCGGATGAATGATCCTATTTGCCAGATGGCTCCATTTGGTTCTAACCGTTCAAGAGAAGCAGAGCAAAATTAAAAGGGGCGATAGCTGACGAGGAGAGGTGGGTTTAATCTGTCGGCAATTCAGAGTGGTCTGGGGCACTTTAGTTAAGTGGCTTATCTAATCAATCTATGCGAGTAGCAAAGCCTACAACGTATACAGTGCGAGGTATCCAGAATTTTGAGACTCTATCGACGCGAGTGACCCCGACAGGGCATACCCTGCAAAGGGCCACCCTTCTCCGCACATTTTAAGCAGCCTACTCTACCGTGTCATTCGTAAGCCGGCACGGCATCTCCACAGCCTAGTTCAAGATCTACAGGCAACCTACCAAGCGAAGCTTAACGAGCACTGGCAGTCTACGTAGAGTCGGCGATCTCGGCAGATATTTACACATACACCTACACACGGAGCAAGAAATTTTCTCAAGAGATCTGAATGATATCTAGCTGCAAATTCTAGCTAAAGACTCGACAGCAAGAGCAAGAGGAGTGAGGCGGTATAACCATCAGGTACCCCCATCCATCGGACAAAAGGTTCACTGACATTCCGCCTCGCATCTTGCTCATCTTGATAAAATCCTCTCTCCGACCTTTATCCAATATCCAAGTCCGACAGACACTTTAGATCATCAGACGCTCAACCTGGTTGCGGATGGTGCGGATCTGAGCGTTCAGGTCACTGGCCTCGTTGGTGGTGATGGAGCAGGCAATGACAGGGCGGGAGACACCGGTGGCACGGCCGAGAGCCATCTTGGAGGGAACGTAGACGTAGGGAACGTTCTTGTCCTCGCAGAGGAGGGGCAGGTGGAGAATGATGGGCAGAGGGGTGGTGTCGGCGGCCAGGATGACGAGGTCAGAAGTTCCACTAATGACAAAAGTTAGCATTAAGATAATGATAATTTATCACTCGTCGGATGAATGTCGTACCGGTTCAGAGTCTTGGTGGTCTCGTTAGCGCCCTTCTTCAGCTGGCGGATGTGACCAGCCTGCTGGACGAGGTCCAGAAGAGACTGAGACAGAGTCTCGTCGGCGATGGGCCAGGCTGTGTGTGAAAAAGTAAGAGTTAGCGGATGCACTGATCTGGGCGGTGGTGTGAAAAAAGCTTACCGGCGGAGCTATCTTCGGCCATTTTGAATTTTGGTAGAGAAGAGTACTATCAAGAAACCAGATCTTTGAGAAATGGCTCACGCGGAGGATCACTGCCTGTAGGATAGACGTAAAAAGTGCGGGTGGGTGAAGTTGAGGTGTGGAGTGAAATTTTCGGATGTGAAGATCTTTGAGACGGCAGAACATTTACACCGCCTTGTGCGGGTTGACTGTGAGGTGGCAGATATCACGTGTTAGGTTGACCGCCCTCTGGAGGACAGACACATTCCATTTACGGAAGGAACGCGGGGATTTGCCCCTTCCTTTGTTATTTTGTGATTTTGTTTTATTTTTGGCAGGCACGATGGGTGTTCATCACGTGTGGGCGTCAACGCCGTCGAGGGTCAACCTCGTCTTGATTTTAATCTGTGCTAATGCTTGTCTATCATATGCTGACTCGTATGCTTATATACATTCATGACTCTGCGCAGTATCATGCACTCATCTTCCATGCTTCACATCAATTGCTCACGTGCAATTTTCTCCGATTCTCATAACTTAATCCGTGCTGCTGTTCACAATTGTGCTGGCCAGCTTGGAGCGTGCCCGGAGAGCAGGTCCATACTTGTACAGCACAAAGGGGATCAAAGTCAAGAGAGTGGCAATCAGTGCCAACAACAGACCTGCCCACTGACTGCCGAGGTTGTGGAAGAACTGCGACGCGAACAGCGGCGACACAGCACCCAGAGTATTACGCATGAATCCCTGACCGGCAATCGCGGAGGAGGAGTTCTCGCCGTAGCAGTCTGAGGTATAACTATAGCAAGACTCGAAGATGAAGAAGATGCCAACACCGATCAATGCAAGTCCGACAATCGGGCCGAACCAGTGCAGCTGCTTATACTGAGTGAAGCTGTAGATGAAGAGACCAACGGGAAGCCAGACAGCACCAAAGAGGACACCGTACAAGCGGTCCTCGGGCTGGGTCTTGCGGCTCTTGTCCGCCACGATGCTCTCATATTTGCGAATCTGCAAGAAGTTCAGACCAAATGCCAGGGTTGTGCCGAAGCACAGGGCGATGTAAGGCAGGCCGGAAGTACCCTCGCCCCAGCCGCGCTTCTCTTGGTAGGTGATCGGGATCACGGACAGGAAGAGGAAAGCCAGGAACCAAGCGAAGCTGATCCACAGTCCGAAAGCAAATACAACGGGCTCGGTGAAGAGCATGCGGATGGCCTTGACTGAGGAGTTGTGCAGCATTTCCTTGACACCGGGAGCTTCGAGATCGTTGTGAGTGACGAAACGCTCGTCGCCGGTGTTCTGGCGGAGCATCTTGGCGCGCTTGGTGAGGGTAACACCACCGCGAGTCTCCTTGAGGAAGATGACGATCAAAATTCCAAGGGGAATGTTGGCGAGACCTTGGATACCTTCAACCCAGCGCCAGCCCAGAGCCTGGTCGATGAATCCGGTGTAGATGGGCGCGGCGACTGTTCCGAAGATAGCGATGAAAGAGAAGGATGCCATTGGGATGGCGCGATGGGCAGGTGTGTACATATCGCCGAATGTTCCACCGACCAGGATGGTTCCAACACAGCCAAACAGACCGAGCAGGCAACGGCAGATGAGGATTGTGGCAATGTTCTTTCCGAGCGAGAGACCGATGAACATCAGGGCAAAGCAGACGTATGCTCCGACGTAGACAACACGACGACCGGCCAATTCACAGAAGGGTGCCAGGAAGAGAGGTGCCAGGGCGCAGGTGAAGTTGAAGCAGAAAAGACCTAATTGACCAATTTCCGTTGAAACACCAAACTCCTCTGTCATGCGTGAAATTCCGGCGCTGTATGCAGTGGTGGCGAGACCGATGAAGAGTGTCATCGCACATAGCAGGATACTGATGAACGCTTTGTACTTGGAGTTCCAGTTGAATGGGTTCTCCTTATCTCCCTCCGCAAATTCTAGAACAATGAAGTTCTGGCCATTATGTTGAGATGGCTTGGTGGCTGTGAGCGGAAGGTCGAAATCAACCTCCTGTACCAATTTTCCCTCAAACTCCTGGGAGTGTTCCTCGTATAATTGTTCCCGGTATTTTCCTCCGATGACCCAGCTCTTTTGATATGTTTCTTCGTGGGCGACTGACGTCTCGCCGTTAGGGACGTTCTCTTTATGAGACGACGAGATAGGTTGTTGTTGCTGCTTTGTCTTCATTATGAATGTGGTATAGTGTCGACCCTTAGAGCAACACAAGTATGTACGCGGATGAAGGGGAGAAAAGATTCTGAAGACAGGATCTGGGTAGGAGGAAGAGGACGGAATATAAGTTCGCCCCAGACAGGGGCAGTGCCTGGCGTCATCCGCAAAACTCCGGGTTTACAAGTATGGGGACCGGGATACAGCATGGGGCGTGGGGGTTAGTTTGGTTCTGATACTCCATAGTGCTCCAACGTGTTCCGGCTCATGTCATTTGACCAAACTGACTTTTTCTTCGAGTGGAGGTACACAAACGAGTGCTACGGACGGTAGCTTTCAAACCTTGATCCCTTGGCTCTCCAGCTCTCTGCTATCTCGGCTCTCAAGTTGCTCGTTCCTACGGTTTCCCTAGATGAATGTTTATTTTATTTGCATTCTGTAGATGCAACTCCAATTCTACCCGAAAATCCGGGTTAAAACCGTGTTCTGGACCATCGTCATTGATGCTATTTTTCCCGATTCGGAAACAGACCGATACGATGAACCATGCGCCCTGCCTCTGTCGCATGAGACGTGTGGACCACGATAATGTTGGGCGAATTGTCGTTCAATACAAGGACGCCACTGGTTGAAAACAGACCACTTTCGGACAACCACCGGGAAGCGATTATTCGGCAAGATCTCAATAACTGCGAAGAAAGACCGATTACATCCCGATGCCGCTTTCGCCGACCTTCTCGGCATGCCTTGGGGGACTCGGCCCCACCGTCAAACCACCGGCATGCCGAATGGCGACTCGGAACCAATCAGTTGAGTCGAAGAGGAGGGGGTTTCGACTCTTTTCGATATCAGACTTGTAGATGTAGGAATTTATGAGCACTCTGGTTTGTTTTGGGAAATTCTGGGGTCTATTCTGTCCAAACAGTGGGAGACATGAATGGGTTCGTTCTGGTGGTCATGTTTCCCAGTTCGGTTGACCGAGAGATCGTCTGGTCGGTAGATCCTCGGAAGGTCCACCTCAAATCCGTTGAATGACGATCGATGCGTGGTTTACTGTGCCCGATACACTCCGACAAAACTGGGCCTTCAGACCTGTAGATTTTAAAGTGAGGCAAGTCGCGTTTTGCTTGGGTGATTCCGCCGACAATCTCATCTGCATTGAGATTCATTTGGGCATGACTGACGTCTTTTCACGGCGCGCGGAATAGAAATGAAAGGGTTAAATGGTTTTCCGCTCTCACATGCCTATTATGGTAGGGAACTTCACATTTCTTAGCTGCATAGCTTCTGAGCACTCGTCATTTCTCAGCGAGCAATTCTATTCGTTCATCACTTGGGCTAGCGTGAATCTTCTATTTGCACTCGACTCGAGCAGCGGTAATGAATACGAGAAACGAAATGAATTATATCCCTGGGTATTGTTTAATCCATTGTCATCGATAATGATTTTACGGATCGTGTCGTTCTTAATGTTATTACGCTAGTAGTATGTGATCGGTGGCAAATGATAAAAAGCAATATCTCCGACTAAACCACAGAGCATTGTATCGGGCTTATTTTACCCAACGTCAACTTGAATTTGACAAGTCCTTTGGGGACCACAATTCTTCGCGCCCTGGAAAAATTCTAGAAAAATTCCGCGAGACTTCCACGGTGACTGAAAATTGAGTCTTAAAACTCTGCACTCTTGGTCATATCACGTGCATCACCGAAGTTGCTCCGATGCACATGTTAGTAATCTAATTTCAGCCAATGATCGTTTCTGAAGTGATGATGCGCTCACTTATTCATTTCATTCCAAGTTCTGGGGTTCGCCTGATTCAAGACAGTGCTCAGACATGATCTGCTCGTTCAATGGGACTGTAGCGACGGCTAGCGGGGCCTTTATTGCGGGAGCTTACCTTAAGGTACCGACAACCATTGTGGGGATTAGAGGCACCTCTTATCTCTCTTAACGAATCAAATTCCCTCGCAATGTACTACCACTTTTTGTATCTTCGAAGGTTCCGAGTTTTGAAAGTTGATTCTCTGACTTTTAAGCCATTGGATTTTTTGATAGGCAAATCCTACTCGAGTGCTCGAAATCGTCACGGGTACCAGCCCTGCTAGGCAATCGACGTTCAAACTCCGAACGGCTGTGTAAAATACCGGAGGACATAGTATCAACCCCAATACCAAAATATCCCGCATATTCTCGCCAAAGGAAACAAAGTTATTTTCAATGGCCTGAATCATTTAGGTAACCTGCCAGTGTTCACAAAGCTAGCTGCCGCTCGGTAAGGCCCATTCGACATAGTGTGCTTAAATGACACCAAATAATCAAAATTCATCACTGCGGCGAATAAAGAACCAGGGCGAAAAGACGAAGCTGCCCAATCAATAGTTGAAATTCCAACTCTTGCAAGCTCAATAGCATTTTTGGCACTGTTGAGTTTGCTTTCAATCTCCGTAATGTGCCCACCTATCCCTTCTAAGGGGTATGCATTCGGATAAGCATCCCAGAACTCCAACCGAGCGTGAACCTCACTAAAGATCAACCAATGCCAGATCAGTTTTACTGAAATCCTCTGATGCGTGCGAAGAAGAAAATCGAAGGCAATTATTGCAAACTCACTTTGAAGCAGCCCAAGCCCATGTAACGGCTGCACTGACATATTTCAGAGCCGTATGGGCGACCTTTTGGTTATTTCTTTTGCAACATAATAATTTATGCTCCTTCAAAGCTTCTTGAGAGCTCTTATAGTGTCTCCATTTATCTTCCATGTCCTGTGTCCACTCAAGCTTCTGGTAAGTCTTAGAGTCAAGACTCTCGCTCCATTTATTAACCCGTTCAATCTTCTGCCTAAAGCAGCTTATCGTCTTTTAAATGGGTTTAAGGAGGAATTCTAGATGTCGAAGCACGCAGTCAATCTTTCAATGGTGCTTCTTGGGCTGATGCAGAAGTCCTACGGTGAGAGTTGACTCTTTCCAAATGGGCTGATTTCTGGAGGAATGAAATGCAGTAATTGATTATTATCATCGTGGATAGACATCTCAGAATGTTATATATGCATAAAATAAAAGTTATACTGGTCCCGCCCAGTCAAGCTGGAATGTCTATATAGCTTTGCCGTAATCTGTGCGGACGCCAGTTCCTCCAGCACTTGAGAATGAACAATTTTATTGCGCTACAGGTGTTCGGAGTCCCTGCAGGTTTTGTGATCAAGGCGTACAGTTGATCTCTTTCGGGTTATCCTTTGATATACTATCAATATACTCTCGTTTTCGCAATTACAGCTTCAATACTTCGTCCAAGACCCATTATCGGGGTCCACCAGGGGTTAAGGTTAACATTTTTTTTGAAAATAGAGTATCTCCCGAGGTTCACAATAATCCTCTCTCGAACCAAATTTTGAATTATACAAAGCTGCGTTCAATTAATTGTGAGCATGCTTCTAGGCTGTGTACTGCATGAATGATGTTCTAAGGTTGTAGCTCTTCGGTGGCGCTTGTGAATGCTGGGCGTCATCTGCGACCACTTATCACCTCTTTCACTTTCTCTTTCAGTGTAACTACATGTTAGAACACCATACGACACTCTCCTTGTCCTGTAAATTGATACAGCAGAGTAGAGGAACTATAGAGCAAACAGTCAGTTTTTGAACACATATGAGCCAGAATATGATACGTGAATAAAACCCAAGGCAGAATAGCAATGCTTATATTTACATTTGATAAGTCTAATTATCTATACAAAGATCTCGAAAGAACCCAGAAACAAAACTCCCGACAAAAGCCTTTTCAAGAGGAGCAACTGAAAACACCTCCAACTGTGCCATCGCGATATTTGTTTCTCTATAATTCTTTGTTAGTTTCTGATCTTTTGTTTTCGACAGAGGGATCGGGGAATGCAAACATACAATATCAATGACGCAGGAGTAGATACCAGCGCCCAGGGTCACAAGTCCAATCAAGAACACTAAAATGTTCAGGGCGCCAAGGGCAAGGTTCTTCGGTGTGAACATGCTTCCCTTCTTAATAAGAAGGAACCACATCATGGCTGGGAAGTAGAAAGTGAATCCAGACAGGAAAAGCGAGCACATAAGCGAGAGTAGGTCGTCGAAAAATGGAATGACCTCCGCAATGATGAAAGAGATGATAATAGCAGCCACAAGCATGCCCAGCCAAGTAATCCAGCCCATTGAAGTGTTGATGAATCGGATATAGGAGTTCTTGAAAATGCGTCCGTGAATCATGCGCCCGAATACCACCGCGTTGATGGAGCCACTGATAAAAATGACGGGGAGTGCGATGCCGAAGACAACACGGCTGAGGGTAGGTCCCGCAGAGAGAAGAGCAGGACTCTGGACATCTTGGCCGACAAAGGCGTAGATCAGAGCACCTGTCATAGTGTAAACGACCATCTCAATAGCGCCCAGTGTGCAAACGGATTTCGTGAAGTCGGTGGGTGTGTGCATCTCATCCATAAAAGAGATCTGGCAAATGGTGATGGTGTAGGCGAAAATAATATTTGTGACCGAGATGAAAGTCTCTGCAAAGGTGATGCCCTCCTTCGGCCACGCCGACCAATTCACATTCGACAATCCTGTGCCATTCGTGGCCTGAATTCCGGTACCAATAATGGTGACACCCACAGCGATTATAATCGAGGCGAAATCAACATAGCCCAGAATAGCCATTTCCGTAAAGCTAGGTGGGATGGCGAGAAGAAGAAGGATGACGGCTGACACAACAGCAAAAACGATAGAGCAAATATTGGTGTCGATAATAGTGATGAGTGCAATCGAGCCAGTAAGACAATGCGATCCGATCAGGAAAAGTAACTGCAAGCTCAGCATGACAGTAATGAGCTCATATCCAAATCGCCCACAGCCGAGTTTGGCAAAGAGCACCTGGCCCGCGTCGGCATAGTTGGTGATGTGAGGGTATTTGACCTTGACCTGGCCAACAACATAACTCGTGTAAATCGCGATAAGACCGATACCGATGCAGCAGATGACACCAGCTACCATTCCCAAGGTGGCGAACGTGGAGGGAATCGACAGGGTGCCTAGCGCGATGGCTTCAGTAATAAGAACGACTGTGAGTCGCTTCCACCCTAAACGACTAAATTTCTTAATTCCGTGCTCGTGTATTTGCAGCTCTCGGGCATCCATATTGTCGGGGACAAAGCCATCGCTGACTTCAGCCGGGAAGTCCTCCTTGGCATCGCTGCCGCTGTGAACCCTCATTTTGGGCGAGTGTGAAGGTCAAAAAAACGAACGCGAAAAGGAAAGATAAAGGAAATAAAGTTGTCGAAAACCGCGCTGATCAATGCTTTTGAGGAGAATAGAAAGCTAGGAAATTTCTGGGTCATAAAGAAGAACCTTCGAAACTGGAGCTTTCTGCCAAAAATTGCCTCCGATATAGGCGATGTTCGCCGAATTAGGACTAGTACGCCCCACTCTGGCCGTAATCGGAAGGTTATGCGCCCCAGATCGGATGACTAATCAGCCACCTTCCTTCCTGGGGAGCCGCATTGCCTTAGCCGCCTCTCGTTTGGATTTTTATCTTTTGATTTTTTTAAACTTTTTAACCTTAGAACCTTTAAGCTTTTCTAGAGAACAATAGGAATGACTTTGGGAAGAAAAGATGAGATGATTCTCGAGGTAATGTCTACGGCTTAACAACGTCATCATAAAAATCCCCTGAGAACTGGAGTTGTTTTGACTCATGCCAAGGGGTGGCAACTTTTGGCCCACTTAGTGCTTGAGGGGTGTTGCAGAATAGAACCCACGGGGCGGAAGGAAGTCTGAACCCGAGGTATACCGCGGAGTAGAACGGCTATTTACCTATGAATATCAGCATGAGGTTACAAAGGATGGTAGCATTTATGTCATTTAATTAAGCATATCGTACAATGAAATCTGGGGTTGACCCCGGAGTACTCCGTAGTAGTTTGTTTTTCAGCGTTGGCTTCCGGGGAGGCCCTTCGGTTATATCGTATGACTGACTCTGGGATACAGCTATAAGGCCGAAAACACTTTGTCCCGGAATTGACTTAATTAAACGAAATACACGCGCAACCGTTATACATTTCGCCTCCCCCGGACGGATTACACAGCATATAGCGCGGCTATGCCGGCATGAGTTGTTGATTTCGCATGGCTGTCTAATGGGATGTTTCCGATGGGCTCGGAGCCTCGAGACAACTCCGGGACTCCACCACACATTACTCCACGCAATCATACCCCCATTTGTCTTCGGGTGGGCCAGTGCCTGAGTCATAAGAAGAAAGCATCACGTGGTTCATTAAAAACAAGCGCCGAGTGCTTGTCAAGTACGAAAGCTTGCACAACTTGAGCATCCAAAGGTTTACCCCGTGCCCACGGAAAAAGCTCAAATTTGGACTCGGGCCCAAGCTTTGGCCAATCCACAATCTAAATCAGTACGGTCGGCTACTACGAGTATAGTCATTTTTCATTCTTCGGAACCTCCCCACTCGGCTCCAAGCCCAGGCGGGCAGTTCATTCAGTAACAATATATACGAAGTACATGTCAGAGGAATTCTTGTTGAGCTGGTAACTTCGTAACTCTTTGGAGTCGAAATCGGCTCTCCTCTTTGTCTTGTTGATCACGCCCTTTATTGAATCATGAATATAATTTGAGCGACGTACATAACCTTTGACGTAGCCATAGTCCAACTTGAATCCATCTAGAGCAACCAATTTTTGTCGCTACCCTTGCGGCAACCTAGAATTGGAACATGCATACCAGAAGATATAGGATTCAAACGGCGAAAGAATACCGAGTCCTTTCCAGATACTACTACGCTTATTCTTGTAGTTTCTAGGGATTCCGGTGAGTAAATCGCTTCTGCTATTAATTCTGGGTGTCGATTCACCACTAGCCTTGGACCTCCTCGGAACTCGGAGTACTATATCACATCGAATTTTTATCTGTACATGGTACATGATTATTGAATTTTTGGGTGTTCCGGATTCAACTTGAAGTTGTGATATGCACTGGCGGTGAGAAGCAGCGAGATAAACTATTATTAGTGTTGCATGAGATCCATAGGAGCAACTACTAGTTTATATATTTTGTACCGCTCGGACGGGTGGCCGACAATTTAAATTCTTGAAGCCCACCGAGTCTGGGAAATACTAGAAATTGCTACTCAACTTTGAACATAAGGGCAGAGGGCGTACAAGAAACTATTCGAGACCGGAAGTCATAAAATTTTTGGCCTCTGGCCATATGTAACAATATTCGCTGGGTAATTATTGAGATGGTGGCGGATATCGCCTGCAGGAGGTGAAATCTGGGCGCGAACCGTGGGGCGGGAAGGAGGGTTTGCCAAGGGGTGAAGAAATCGCAACATCAGCCATGATCGCCCTTCGCTCCACCAACTACTGTCAGTAGGACATCACACGTCGATTGAGTGGCCCCACAATGTGGCATTTCTTCCAAATGATGCTCGGCGATAGGTTGGATAGAGTCTTGGTGAAAGGTAGCTAGCCGGGAACTTGGTCTTCATTGTAAGCAGAGCTAACCCGAAACTGTCATGATAGGCAAAGCTGGACACGAACAGCGACGGTCAGTGCATTCAAATAAAGCAATCGCTCATGCTGCGCCAGTCGGTCGCAAATCTTCAACCTCAACTTCTAGTTTTGAAGCTTCAGTGAAGAAAGATGTCGCAACCTAAACCGATTCAAATCGTCCTTTGTTTTGATGGAACGGGGAATACTTTTCGTGCTGATGGCACGGAGACCAATATTCTGAAGATCTGCCGGATGTTGCAAAGAACGGATGAGCAGTGTGAGTTTGAATTTACTTCCTTTACACGTGCGACTGAGACTAATCTAATACTTTAACAGTGGTTTATTATCAGCGTATGACCTCAACCACACCCTTAATCACAACTTATCACAGACATAGTTTCCCGAGCTAACACATCCCAGCGGGCATCGGAACTGAAATCACACCAGGGTCCCTAGCAGCAAAGACACTGAAGAATAGTAGCCATCTTGGAAAGAGCAAGACAATCAGTCAGGCTTTAGGGGAGTCGTTTGATCAGCACGTCTTGGGTGGCTACAGGTTTTTGATGCGACACTACCGGGGAGATGGAAACATCTTTATTTTCGGCTTCTCTCGTGGAGCTTACACCGCTCGATTTCTCGCAGAGATGCTCGACTACGCTGGGCTACTCGGCCCAGATAACGAGGAAATGGTCCCCTTCATATGGGATGCCTTTTCGCAATGGAAATTGACCCGATACGAGGGAACAGAGAAAAGGAAACAGGCGACAGACTTCCTGAATAATTGTCGGGAGACCTTATGTCGCCCGGTGACTAGGGTGAAGTTTTTGGGTCTATTTGACACCGTCAATAGCATCGCTGATTTCGAAATCAACAATGACACAATGCCGACCGCTCGTGTGATCAGACATGCAGTAAGCATTGATGAACGCAGGGTCAAGTTTCAGCCAGTACTGCTGGATTCAGGCGCGAAGAAAGAAAAGGCTGCAGGTAGCCGAAGTACCACATACAAAGAGCGGCTGGATCCTGTCAAAACCGAGCCGCTAGTTGTACCTGGTGTCCCACAATCTGTGGATGATTCCGAGAGCGAAAATGGCGATGTCAACGAAAAGAGCTCGGCTCTCCGTGGATTAAAGCAGAAAGCCGATGACGGTAGCCAGGACCTCCAAGAACTTTGGTTTCCAGGTGGACATGCAGATATCGGCGGTGGATTTCAACGCGAAGCAGACGAGAAGTTCCAGCTCAGTCACGCCCCATTGGTTTGGATGGTCCAGGAGGCACAGCGCGCCGGTATTGAGTTCGACCAGGAAAGGTTGTATAGATACAAATGCCTGGAGCACTGGGAAGAAGACCCTTCAGCAAGCACTCACTTCAATGAAGCGCTTCGACAGTCGAGCACCGAAGGCTTACTCCATGATCGGATCGGGTTTGGCGAAGGGGTCTCACCTATCTCTGTTCTGGCATGGCGGTTGATGGAATACCTCCCCATTCGTCGGTCTGACATGCAGCCTGATGGTTCGTGGAAACTGGTTTGCTGGCCGCTACATCGTGGTCAGGCCCGAGGCATTCCATCTCACGCCCTGATTCACGGATCGGCTGTTCATCGCTTGCAATCCAACTCGGAATACCGACCGGCAAATATGATTATCGGCGGTGGCGGCAGAGGCGTAAAGGAGGTTGGTGCTGAGTATGGTATTGGCCAGTGGGAGGTGATTCGCTATGAAGGGGATCCAACTCGTGAAACGTATATTCGGAAAGGATGCAGAGATCCTAGTCACCACTAGGTGAAGATGGCGGGAAGTTTCAAGTTCGAGAAGCTGGACTTTAGGATATAGTAGAACTGGAAACGTTGATCCGGCAAATTTATTGTCTCATACCTAATTCTCAAACCTAGTTAAAGTGATCAATTCGTCACAGCACTTCTGGGAATAGGCATTTCCATAATAATACTTTATATTTTCAAGTTGGGAGTCATCACCTGGGAGGATAAAAGTCGAGAGATAGAGGAACAGAGGCACCTGGCAGCCATGACTAACGGGGAATTGATGATGAATTGCTGATGTGCGCTTCTTTGTTCTCATTGTACTAGACAATGGCTTTATTCAACTTTCCCGAGACATCTGGCAAAATCAAATATCTTTGTCCTGTCATATTCTTTGCTGAGATCTATCATTTGACAAACCCAAACTGAGGTCCTTCAATATAAGAGCTACATTCCAGTGTTCTCATCGCTTCCAACCATCAGCATAACTTCAGACCTGTTTAACCAGAGTGTGTCAAACATCGATATCGATTGCATCCAGAAAATCACATTTGAATTTCGACAGGTACGCTTATATATGAAGAGGCATCGCTGCATCCAGAAATAGTAGTTAACTATTATTTACAGCATGTGTGAAAAAATCGTTCCTCCATCTGAGCAATGGTATCGCAAAAGCTGGGAGCATACCGAATGGGAGGAGTATGTTGAAGCAGGAACAAATATTCATCGTTGGATTGGGGATCCAACAGTGCAAGGGTGTTTTGTTCCTCGAATTTCCCTAAAGCTTACTGATATTTCTCAACAAGGCTGGTCAATTCGACAGTTTGCCGCATCCTTCCCATCGTCATGTCTGCATGATGCAATCGCCCTTGGAATACCGGTTACCGGATCAGTCTCAGGAAACTCAGATTGCTCGGGTATTGGAATCAAACTGGAATTTCAGATGACCTCTCACAATCATCCTAGCCACCGTTTGGAGGGAACAATTGCCAGGAGTGTCATTTTTATTACACTCATTGAACGAGTTCTCGGAGCTCCGCGTCCCTGGATCTCAGAACTTATTAAGATTGTTTATGAGAATGAGTTTCCACTTGACACACTTCGTCATATCTTTTTTAATATCGTTATTAACGAAGACACTAAGCATCTGATGAAGAATCTTCTCTACACAGCTGAGCGAGGGCTTTCGTGGCCCGATGATGAACGGCGAATATGGGAGTACCCAACCCCGGAGTACCACGCGATACTTGGGACGCGGATTGGTAAAGTCGTGGGGTACTTTGTTTTGGGTGCATTTACTAGGGGTACTCGACGTGTTTCTCGAATTGTATCCTGGACGGGGGTGTTGGAAACTATTACCCTGCGATTCGACCTTGAAGATTGCTAATCTTTGACAGATGTCAGCATTAACCAATGGCATATGATCTGAGTTATCTACTAGTTAGTAGTATAGCCCACAAATAGTCAGTAAAATCCATACATCATATAAATATGAATGGAATTCAACCGAATAATCTAGATTGTAGCCCTTAGAAACAGCGACATGAACGTAGGTTTTGACGTAGGTTAACAGGGCTGAGTGTGAAATGATGATTCAAGTGTTATAGAACCAATTATAGGATCAAGGAAGATCAACTGCGCGATTAGAACGCATCGAAGCATCTGCAGCAAGTACGATACTCAGCGATCGAATCGCGTCCTCCATATGCTGAGATAAATCTCGATCTTCGAGTATCGAATCGAGCAAAAACTGCTGTTCGCGGGCGCAAAGCTCATTATGACCAGGCTCGTCCTCCGTCGAAAGTGTATCATCACGCGGGATCCCATCAACCACAGTGCTAACACGTATCTTCGACGTCTTCGTGTGGCTATCTACATCAGCCGAGCCGCCGGCAGCTGCCACGCCCGTCTCGTCCATGACGATAGAGACGGACCCTTTCGGACTGATCACGTCTTTGACAAAGTACGCGGTCTCGGACATCATCGGGCCCCAACCAGCTTCGTACCAGCCGACCGAACCATCAGCGAAAAGAACCTGCAAATGTCCATAATTGACCTGATCGCCTGCCGGGATCTCATTGCTGAGAGCAAGACCCATACCACGAACCTGCACCGGCTTACTATCGGTGATTTGAAGCATGACGTCCAAGTAATGCACCCCGCAATCGACCACAGGATTCTTCGCATCTTGAAGAAGTCGTTTATGGATATTCCATGCCTCGCCAGTTGATCGCTGGTTCAAGTTCATTCGCATCACAAAAGGAGGTCCGAGTTGTCTGGCCTGGCGAATAAATTCCACCCAGCTGGGATGGTGTCGAAGAATATACCCGATCACTAACTTTCGATCTGTGCGGCGTGCTGTGTTCACGACTTTCTCTGCTTCTGCGACCGTCGCGGCTAACGGTTTCTCCACAAAGACGTGGGCGCCGGCTTCCATCGCGGCCACGGCGTAGTTAGCATGTGTGGCCGTGTGCGTATTAATCGATACTACATCTGGCTTGAGGCAGAGTGCCTCCTGGATATCGCGAAGAGTTTTATAAATCTTTAGCTCTTCCGGAAGGTGTTTGATAGGACTTCGGTTGACAAGAGCGACAATCTCGAAGCCGGGATTGTGATGGTAAGCCAACGCGTGGCTGATGCCCATCTGGCCGACGCCGATGACTGCCACTGTCAGTGGTCGGCTGGTCTGCTCCATTTCAAATTTGGGAGTTTGCCGTTTGGCAAATGTTTGCTACTGTCCAAGGAGAGTTTGAAGGTGCAATGTTTGGGGATTCCCCGCAGGATGCAACCCCCCTTGCCTGAAGAGGGCTAGTTCTGTAAGCTATTCACCCCCCCAATGTGCCCCGCCTAAATCAATAACGATATTTGTAGGTTATTTTTTGCTGCGGAGACATCAACTGTTTCCCAAATGGCATTTGGTTGCGCATTATTTGGCAATCATAAGTAAAACCTTGTGCGAGGTGTCTGAAATTTGAGTCGGTCGCATTTCCCGAAACTTGGTCCATGAGACGAAATACGAAACTTGACTTGGCAAGCCCTTTGTCTCATGTTAAAGAGGACCATTTACATCGGTCGCTGTTGCTCGAGACCTCACAAAAAGAAATACTAATATTCGCAGACTCTAGTGAAGGAAGAGATTAGGATCGCTGTCTAGCGGGATCAGCGAGGAAAATGACGATGGCGACTCCACGTCTCGAAGCAGAAAAGAAAAGAGTGGGTACGCCATTCATAGACTTTCTGAACAATGACGACCCGCGGTCCAATAGCCCCTGGATCACAGACTGACTTGTCGAAACTCCAAAATACGACGATCTCTCCCTTTTCCGACGCGGCTTCGAGGGCGATCTTCAAGGTTCCTGCTGTGAGACCGAGACCCGCCATTGCTCTGAAATCAGGAACCGGCTCAATAATGGCTCCTCCGACTTCGATCTTCGCCCTTGGCGGTCTGCTTCAAAACTGCCCCTGATCCCAACATCGAGAAGTTGTGATATTAACCATGAACATTTTCTTGTTGTCATGATGGATGTTGAAGCGCACCCCGACATTCCCCATGATGTATACCCCTTGCATTCCTTGGACGACAGCAAGGTCAATCATTGTTTCGTCAACTGGATGATGCGATTTAACGATGTTCTCGATGCTGAAAAGTTGAATGAGGCTTTATCGAAGCTGTTAAGAATGGGCGACTGGAAGAAACTAGGAGGGCGTTTACGATTTAAGGTATGAGGGCGAATCGAAAGACTTTTCTTTTTCATAATGGAGCCTGATAGACTGACATTGAGCAGGATAATGGGAAACTGGAGATTCATGTTCCGAGATCCAAAGGACTGGAACACAGAACAGTCTTTTTCACTCATAATTCTCACGACACCAGGTTGGAGGATCATCCGATCGGCAAGCAATTTCCCAAAGAAACCGAAGGTCCCTCTGTGCAGACTATCACCACAGATACGCGACCATTTATCGCTCGGCCAAATTTTCCAACTTTCGATAATATGATACGTCAAGACGAGCCCATTGTGTCCCTGCATGTGACAACCTTTGCAGATGCGACAACAGTTGCGCTCACATGGCCCCACCTTCTAATGGATGCAATGGGGGGACATGCCTTACTGGCCGGATGGTCTTCGGTCTTGGCTGGTCGCGAAGATGAAGTTCTTGATGTCCTTGGCGCGCGAGAAGATATTTGTCGACACCCGATGATCACCAGTGCGGATGACTCTCTGGAAGAGTTGAAAGTTGAGGGCAAGCGTCTACAAGGTCCAGGCCTCATGATGTTCATGCTTCGCTTCATGTGGGATAAATTATGGAATTCTAACCGAGAACGACGCGTGATATTTTTGCCAAAGGATACTTTCTTCAGATTGAAGGAACAAGCCTATCGGGAGATCGCCGACATTACATCTTACGAGGAAAAACCCCCATTTGTCAGTGACAGCGACATACTCACAGCTTGGGTGGCCAAAGCATTTACGGCATCCGAGCCTAATAATCGACCGGTGACCATTTTGAATTTAATGAATGCGCGATATCGAATTCCGCTTCTCGCCCAATCCGCGGGTGTCTTCATTCAAAACATGGTCCTGGGAACATACACATTTCTATCTGGAAAAGCGGGCTCCGAAACTGTCGGCTCTATCGCTCTACAGCATCGAGAACATCTCACGGAGCAAGCAACAGAAAATCAGGGGTTGACTTTACTACGTGAAGTATTCCATGAAAAAGATGCAGGGAGAGAGCCCAAACTTTTATTTGGAGAATCAAATATGGTACCGATCATCTTCAACAACCTCCTGAAAGCCAAATTAATGAAAGTTGTCGACTTTTCGCCAGCTGTTGTAAGGAGAGGTGATGCTGGTGAGAAACGGCAAAATCCTCCAGGAACGATGGTCAACTACTACAACGAGGCAATCGGGCCGGGGTATGTTGGCTTTAATATTTTCAATATGCTTGGTCAGGATTTTGCTGGAAATTACTGGATGATGGGAACTTTGTTGCCTCGAGCCTGGGTGCAAATAGAAGAAGCCCTGAGAAATTTGAAGGGATAGTCCGAGCATGCCTGCAGGGCTGTTATTGTCGACCTCAACCTGCTGATGAATATTGCATATACGGATCTCTGTACCGTGGTCAGCAGGCCTGACTCCATTTCTGGTGTTCTACATTTGTATATTGTTATTTTCGGGTACTACGGGTTTTAGCGAAGCGTCTTTGTTTAAGCGGGGGAAGGAAAATCAATTCTATGTTCACCACGATCATAATTCAAGCTCAAATGGAAATGCTCATACTAAAAGCCCCTGTCTCGCATGTAGAGGGATACAGTCGTCGTGTCGTATTACAATTAAGACTGATGTTGGATCAACGTCCCAGTAAAAGTCAAATATTTCCATTGCGCAATTCCGAGAAAGAAATATGTGGTTTGGTATAAAGGAAAGTGGAGGTGGACTGGAAGGTGTTTAAATATGCCGCACTTGTTTTCATAGATATTACTAGAAGTTCATAGACAGACACTACTGTGTCGTGAAATGGGCAGCGCAAAGGTTTCCTAGGTATCCAGCACCAAGTTAGGCATTGTTATGAAAAATAGAAAGATCTACTGTTCTCTCAGGTACATTCTCTACGGAAGAAGTAAGCCTCCATCTTCATAGTCAAGTGAGTTCCAGATAGCATCCAGCTGGCCAGTGGAGTACTTTCGCGCCTTCTTTGTCACCCGGTCTGACATTTCACCTTCTTCATCTACCTGCTCGGCCACTTTTGTAGAAAGCAGGAAATTCGAAGATGAATTAGCTTCCGCGTTAATGGCGATACTTTGAGGAGCCTCTTCAAAGATTTCTATGTTGGCTTTGGCTTGACTGGGCCCGTCGTCATCATCGTCTGTCAAGCCAATGAAACTGCTCTTCGAGATTGGCCGTTTTGCCCTCGGTCCTTGTGGCGGAGACACACCGAACGGGGTGACTGATTGTGATGGGGAAACTTTTCCACCGACAAGAAGATATCTCGGTTGAATCCAGTCTATAAATTGCACAACGTAGTGTGGCATTTTACAGACAAATTTATCGGGGCAGTTCACGATCTCGTTGAGAGAGATAACGTACTGCATGTCCAGCACACTTTGTGGCCAATTCCTACTCCCCATAGCTCTCGTAGAAAAGGCCAACGATGTCGCGAAATTGTCCGAAAGGTAAACCCCATTCCCACTAGCACGACCATGTAAAATCTTTCGAAAATGAAGACCCTCTCTTAGGATGCCGTGCCAGTTGTGAAGGGGACTTCCGTGCCATGCGGAAATTGTCGAAGGCTGAATGTTTCTTGCGTGAGTTTGAACGGCTTTCAGGAAGCGTTGCTCCCTATCAGGAGCCCCCTGTATGAAGCGAAATCGAACATGTTTAGTCATTTGTTCGTGGTGATGTGCCGATTTCTCGGTTTCATGCACAATGTATGATCGGTTCGAGGCTACTATCCAACGAAGCAAGTCGAAGGCTGCTGGGCTAACTTTGCCGTCCAGGCATGAGCGAAGACCTCGGATGCTGGATTCACCGAGGAGATTGGAGAGTTGACTGATGCTTGGCAAAGTATCCAATAGCAGCTTGATGGCACCTCGTTTGTCTTGAGTCGACAATGCTTCAAAGTCTTGATCGTAACGAGAGAATCTGACATGATGTTTTGTAACATTGGAATAGGGAGGTAACCAGCTCTGCGGCGCTGTAGGTCGTGGGGAAGTAATCTGATTGGTAATTTTCACTGGGTCGGATAGAACAAACTCGCCTTCCTTCAAAGGTATTCGCGTAACCTGGCAATGCCAGGTGACCGTGGGCTGGGCAGGCTCTGCGTCTCTTATCATGATCCAATCACCCGAGTCAAGCTTTTCCACATCTGAGCCGGAAAGAATCATAGTCGCTGGATCTAAAAGCACCCGGGTTGTGAGATCGGTATTTTCGATCACCCTTGTTTGATTAAAAGCATAGCTGTTCATGAGCGGGACTTTCAGACGTAGCCCATCTGGAAATGATTCAAGATGACCGGATATTGCGCTCGCATATGCGAGAGACACTAGGAGGTCAACAACCATCGGCTTCGACCGAATTTCACACTCAATGCTGGCGCCCAACCCTATTTCCAAGTACTGGAAAAGACATAGCCCACGGGAGCAGACGTAGGGTTTCAGGGATTCGAACCCATCACCAGTCTTGCAATGACAGACTAGACAGAATTGTGGGCATCTCACAAAGTGGCGGAGGGTGTATTGCATGGCAAGAAGTGGCAGTGACATAAGTTCCACTTTCATTCCGGAATCTGCAAAATGATCGGACTCCATGAGATGAGGAACAGAAGTCGACCATTCATCCACAGCCCAATATCTTTCTTCCGGCCCAGCAGCATCGATTGTCTTGCCTTGCATTTCATGACAGAAGAGCTCTGCACCGGTCCATGGGAGGTTGAAGTCCCTTCGAAGTTTGACGATGGCAAGAAATCTTTCATTCAAGACGTGATGCAGAGAATATGAAATAAACAAATCTCTGAGCCCTGGTTGCATATCCAGATCGGAGGAGGGATCCTTCTCATTTCGCGGCATATTATCACCCTTGAAAATATCCCTGGCAACATGCGGAGATGTAAAACTATGCTCACAAAGACCCACTCGCATCTCAATACCAGAGAGTAAAATCTCGCGAGTCTTTAAGATTTCCTGCAGGGATTGGTATGCTCTGGGATATCGGATGAGTAGAATGAGATTTTCCGAGCGGTCAATACCCCAGGCCTGCAGCGCATCGTTAGATATATCTAACTGGGCAATTTGACAGGACACCGAAACTATCGATCTGTTCTTTGTGTCCTCAATATACCCGACTTGAAACCCGTGTGCACTGGCGGTCTGTAGATCACGATTGCGCATCTCGTGAAGAAGCGAGGCAGATTGTGGACATGATTCCCATTCGTACCCATCACCGAAGTCAAAGCTGTCATCGAATTCATTCGAACCTTCGGACTCGGGTGTGTCTTCCTCAGAAGTCGAATCAAATTCTCCATGGCTTGTGGATTGAGAGGCGGGAGACATCAGGTTATCGATGGCCATCAAAGCATCGTGGATGCTGAGGCGCGAGAAGCGACAAGGCTCCTGGCATTTTCGGATGAGGGTCGTGACTTGATCTGTGGTCTCATGGCTGGACACACTGGCGAGAAAGCTATGGCTATCGGGGTAATCGTGGGCATCTGGTCAATATTAATCATAGCAGTTTATTGATGCTGGAATTCACCCGACCCACCGCTAACCACCAATAGAAATTCGATTTCGGACTTTGTGTCTCCGGGTAGATTCAATATGAAGGAAATGGAGTAATCCAAATCTCCAGATTTCACGTCCCTCAAGTGAGCATACCGGCCCGGTTGAGAAGCTTCTTGGCGATGAGCGCGAAACTCGCTTGCCGGCATGGCGAGAACGGAAGAGACAGTACGATGGGTTTGGAGGTGTCTGGTATGTTTCCAGGTGCTTTTGAGCTTCGAGTGAGGTGCAATGTGTTTCTTCGTTCACTTGGCTGGTTTTGATGCGGGGTGATGTTGAAGTGAAGTTGCCGGGGTTGGTGTGTTGTTGCCTGGTGGTGCCTGATGAAGGGACAATTTTGACGTACGGAACGACCTGCAAACAACAAACTGATATCTCCACTTTCTGCCTTTGTGAGTCATTGGAAATATTTAATCTTCTAATGTTCGAAACATCTTTATTTTTATCGATAGTTTGAAAGAATATTATATTGTATATTGTAGGTGTGGGATACTGTGTACTTTAACATATGGCAAGTCATCTTGGTCTGAATCATTATTGAGGATAGAGAGAGGAGTGTTGATGTTATTCAGGTTTCTTACATTCTGGTACTTTTAAATAGTAATAGGACATCCACCTTCAGCCTCATCCCGACCCGCCGGTGCTTCGTGGGGGCCTGCCGGCGACCGTTCCAAAAGGGGATGTTCCATCAGTCCCGCCCCGCACTCTCTGGCGATCCTCGTCGGATACAAACGAGCCGTCTTTATTGGGAGAAAGGTAACGAAACATTAACACAGTCCCTCCTATGACTCCAACAATACTGACAACGGGTGCAGTAAGACGATTCCTTCGCATATTGTTAGAAGATCGTGAACGAGATTTCATTTGGCTTGCAACATACATCTTTAGGTTCCAAGGTGCTCCTATATACTAGTAGCCTAGACACAATCGTGAAATATACTAGTACCTAGGTAGCTAGTAGTATTTGTGTACTCAATCTGCAGCGGCTTATTTAGGGGGTCTTGCTGGTTTTATCGACGGCATTCAATACTAACTCTGACGTCGAGATATATTGGAGATGACATCATCAACGACGAATTCATTTACTAGACCACAGGCAAGCTTGATTATTGATTATTCTTGAAGTTTTATTACAATATGAAAGTAAATCAACCTTGGAATTTGTTTCAGTGAACCATAAAGTTGAATTTAAGTTCCGGATGCATTTTCAAGGCGTTGAAGATACCGCGTACTACCACTAGTAGCATCATGGTTCACATCCAGAATCACGATAGCAGACAAAGTAATAAGTTATTGAAAGCTTTTGGAAGGAGTTGACAGGTTACTACCACATAGACTGAACCTGAGAAATAACGGCTTGATTAATTCGAAAAAAAGGCTGGGCGTTATCAGAATATCCACTACCGGCAATCGCCGCATGTTAGTGAGATTCCAAGTAGAGTCGGACGCCCCATCGCCGTTCGAGATTGTCAGAAGTGGGGCGACTCACTGTGGACGCGTCTCACAAATAAGTCACAATGCGGCGTACAATCCGGGGCTGAACCCCCCAATCTTGCTGCCTCGGTCGGCCCTTCAAGTTGGGGATGTGCCTCGACCTCGACCAAACTTTCCATCAACGCGATGGTCGATCGGCTCTCCTCATTACCGACGGAACTCGTGCAACTCATTGTTGAGCGTCTTGAATATGCCTCCAATGTAAGCGCACTCGCGCGAACGTCACGTTACCTATCCAGCGTCGCAACTTCTCCTTATCTTTATCCCCAATACGCCAAACTTTGCTCCCCGGCCGGCTTGGATCGCCTAGTCGCGAATGGTAATGCGGAAGCTTTGCGCCGGCTTGTGGCCCACGGGATTGACCTGAAGAAATATCTTGATTATGGCCGAGGCCGAGAACACAAGATAAGATCGGATCGTCGTCGATCACCAGTGGAGGTGGCTGCATCGAATGGATTCGCGGATGTCTTACATGTCATTCGTGACGTATGCGGACCTGATATTGTGCGACCTGGCGATTTGAACATTGCGATAAACAAGGGGGATCTTGACGTCCTGAAACCCTTTTTCGATACCGAAGTTCCCGCTGGATTGAGGGAGAACTTGATTGAGCAGTTCATTGAGCATGCGCTTACCCGTGGAAGCGTCGCCGCGACAAAATGCATGATTGATGGAGGATTCGACGTCAATTTTATCAGTAATAGAAAGCTGACGCCACTCATGATGGCGGCAAAGGGCGCGCGTTTGGATATCACAGAGCTTTTGCTCGAGGCTGGGGCCGACCCTAATCTGAATCCAGTGCGAGGGCCACTTAGTCACTACAACAAGACAGCTCTCTACCATGCTGCGATATCACGCACTGAAGGGAGCTCGGAGGCAGTGGTAAGATGTCTGCTTAACCACGGTGCGCTCTTGGTGGACGAATTAAACGATCTAGAATTGGGACGGAGCGCAAACGGAAGATATGCTCTAGCGCTTTTGTCTAGACCGAGATTAAATAAAAGAACGGCCCCAGCGCGTTCGATCAGCCCGGCTCCCACATATTCGAGAAGACTGAAAGCAAAAGAAACTGCCGCCTTAGCGGAAATGGTGTCTTATGGGGCAGAAGATATCGCGCAATTTATTCTGAGCCAGAATGATTTTGAGGAAAGATTGACCTCCAGTGAAAAGCACGAGCGAGGTGATCTACTCTACTTCGCAGTTGGAATTGGCTGTCCAGCCATCAGGAGCATAAGATGGCCTATAATACAGGAAGCCGCAAAGCGTGGCAAGTCAACTATTGTGAAGCTGCTACTTGACAAGGCCATGGAGGAGAGTATCCATCATCTTGGAGGTGTGTACTGGGACGCTGTATCATCTGCTGCCTGCACTAGCCAGATGTCAATCCTAGCAATAATACTCGACCACGGTGGAGATTACGTGCTTTCATTGGTGGCGAAGAACATGCAGTATTTCGGAAGCCTATTTCGAAATGAACCGATATCCTCAATCTTCGTGCAGAGAGGAGTTCTGAAGTTTGTGGTTGAAGACAACTCGCGGGATGAAATCTTACATCAAGCGATGAAATATGGCAATTACGAATTGGCAACTCAGATCATGCACCACTTCGACTTGCCGCCTTCCTTCTACTTGAAAAACCAACAGCGCAGTTTGTTTGAACTTGCCGCTGAAATTGGCCCCGTCGAAGGGTTCGAAAAAATCGTTTCCTTGGGCGTTGATATTGACAGCGATGACATAGCATCTCATTCAGCTTTGTTCCGTGCCGCCGATGGTCTTCAACCATTGATAATTCAGTCTTTTCTGGATAAAGGTTTCTCAGTAAACATTGAAAAAATAACCTTCAGAACGGGAAGTCAGCCTGTTACCGAGCCTTTGATTGTTCGAGTAGCCGAAGCGACAATTCGTTCACAGGAAGATGGGATACGGTCGCAATTGACGATACGTCTACTTTTGGAACGAGATGTTGATGTTGATGCGGTCAACTCAGTGGGAGAAACAGCACTTGCCAGAGCGATAAAACAGAAAAATATCAACTGTGCTAAGCAGTTGTTAATCGGAGGTGCTAACCCATTCCTTAAGACTGGGCATAGTTTAAGCCCTCTTGAGTTGGCTATTAAGGGTCACCACTGCGAGCTTGTCGAACAATTCCTGAATGTCGCCGCGGCTCGCGGTTACCAGTTCGATGACTTTCTAAGTTTAATTCCCTCTCAGAGCATCGAAGAGAGACTCTGGCGAAGGGGGCTTCATCCATTCATCCAAGTGACAGAAAATGGTGACACTGGGCGCATTCCATTGATCAATAATGTCCTGGCAGAGTCATGGACTGACGCGAAACAAAAAATTGAGGGCAGTGACGACTGCTTGCAATATCCAGTTTACTGGGAGAGGTTTTTCATGATAAAAGAAATGAAAACATACTATTGGCGAACACGGTACCCGATCACACAAGACACTGAGCCTATCGCTCGAAATACACCGAATTCATGAATTTCGATCGCTCCTCTCCTCTGAGAAGTATTGCCAACGTGCAAATGCTATTGATGTGTGGGTTTAAAGAGCAAGTTCTACGATGTAAATAGCCATAATCTGTCCATTTATAGATTTCCGGCATTGGAAAATTCCTAGAGAGATAAAATATGCCGATGGCCTTTATTTGCTATCGTTCAATTCGGATTGAGTCAAGTTTTACCCCATAATCTCATCGAAAGACCTGCGAACTTTGCCGTAATATTCATCATCGACGAGGAGTCTCCAGCCTGTCATCGCCATGGCCTTCCCTGAAATGACCGAGCGCTCATGTGCTTCATCCGTACCCGCCGCTGCAGTGAATTGCCGAGTGTGATTGTGTGCTCCGTCCGTGACTGGGATACCCACTAAAGCGTGGAGAGCTGGAACGACCTGGGAAACATTGCCCTGGTCGGTCGATCCTGGCATGAGGGTATCATCACAAGCCGCGACGTGAACTCCCAAATCGCCAATGAATTCCTGGTAACCCTCGCACAATGGAGGGATGACAACCAAGTCTGCATACATCTGGGTCTCCTCCAGCTCAACTTTGCATCCAGTGGCTAGAGCGCCTGCATCTAGGCACTTGCGAACACGCTCACCCAGTGCACGGGCTCCCTTCTGGGTGCGACTCCTGATTGTGTACTTGGTACGCGTGAGCTCGGGGATTGCATTAGTCACTTTTGGCGCTTGCATGATAGCACCGTGGATTCTTTCATCCGGTCCAATCTGTTGGCGAAGCATGGAGATGTTGTTGTAAGCTGAAACCAGGGCGTCGAGCGCATTCACACCCTCCCAGGGACTTGCGGCCGCGTGTGCACTGACACCGTGATACGCCGCGGTGATGTCAAAGCAGGCGATGGTTGATCGACCACCGATTCCTAAAATTTTCTCTTTGGAGAACTCATCCTCGGCCATCGGGTGCCTAGTAGAGATTAGCAACATACCACACTCGATCGACAATATGTTGAGCTCACATCATCAAAGATACGTCCACATTCTTGAAGGCACCTGCGCGGATAAGGTCAACCTTACCGCCACCATCCTCTTCAGCGGGCGTTCCAAGAAGCTGGACTTGACCAGAAAGACCGAACTTTTGAATCGCAAATGCGAGGGCCATGAATCCGGTAACGCTGGCAGTAGCGATGAGATTATGGCCACAGGCATGTCCAATACCAGGAAGCGCATCATATTCGGCGTTGAAATTCACACAGCGACCGTTTGAGTCGCCAATGATAGCCTCAAAGGCAGTTTTGAGTCCATAGACATGTCGCTTCACGGGTATATTCTGGGCCTCAAGAAATTCACAGATCACATCGTGTGAGTGATGTTCTTCATATGCCAATTCGGGATTGTCATGAATCTGCCACTTGTCGTTAGAAAAAGGTAGAAAGGTAACCGGAGAATATTCTCGCACCGACCTTCCGATTCAATTCTCGGAGAGGCTCTGCCAGCTCCTTTATGTATTGGCCAATAGAAGACTGAACCTCGGTTTTTGAAGGGGGAGTCATGTCGAATTTTTCTTGTTCTTGGGGGCTATTCACATAAGATAAGGAAAGGAATTATAATTCCTATCATTGGTGGTCGAAGCCCTTCTTATGTATGGCCAGCGGCGGAACTGTCCGCCGTAGTCCGTCTCAGCGCCGTGTAGAGTGCCGAATAGCTTACCGGTCGACCCCAGTTATCTCCAGGTGGCTTGCTGCGCGCAAATAGTGCTGATTGGAGAATGAACCATGGGTGGGGGTGTCCACCCCCGCATACACCTACCAAGTATGCCCGACTATAAATCGAGGGAGCTTGCTTGCCTTTCTGTGCATCTTCTTTTCATTCTAACTGATTCTTCTATAAAATATTCTAATTATTCGAAATATTTTTTAAAAAACATGGCCAAGGCAACCTGGCAAGAGAAAGCCGCCGCTAAGCGAGCGGAAGCGGCCGCAAAGATCCCCGTTGAATGGCGATTATCGGCCGAGTTTTTGACACAAGATGAGGCGGGCGATGCCAACTTTTTAGATAAACCTCATAAGTGTGGTATTCTCACCCCATTGGAACTCAAGATCACTGAAGTTCAAGATGCAACAACTCTACGAGAAAAACTTGCTGCGCAAGAGCTGAGTGCCCTTGAAGTTGCCACGGCGTTTTGCAAGCGTGCCGCTATCGCCCAGCAACTCACTTCCTGCCTTACTGAAACAATGTTTCCCCAGGCCCTTGCGCGCGCGAAAGAACTCGATGAGCATATCAAAGCGACTGGCAAGCCATATGGACCTCTGCACGGGGTACCCATCAGTATCAAGGACTCGCTGAATCTTCAAGGGGTTCATTCAAGCTTGGGAATAGTTTCGTTTTTGGACGACTCGCCTGCCAGCCAGAACTCGCCCCTGGTCGATGTCCTTCTCGCGGCAGGGGCTGTACTATACGTCAAGACCAATGTTCCACAGACTATGATGACGGCAGATTCTCATAACAATGTGTTCGGACGCGTGCTCAACCCCTATCGTGCAAGTCTCACGGCAGGGGGAAGCAGTGGCGGTGAAGGTGCTCTTGTCGCTATGCGAGGGTCCATTCTGGGAATTGGAACCGACATCGCTGGATCCATTCGGATTCCTGCTCTCTGTTGTGGCACCGTTGGGTTTAAGCCCAGCGTCGGTCGTGTACCCCCGACTGGGAGAAGTGCTGGCCGGCCTGGAATGACGGGTATCGCTGCCGTTGCGGGTCCTTTATGTCACTCAGTAAGGGACGCCGAAATGCTTCTTCGCGTTGTGTTTGATGCTTCCATTGATGATATGGATGACTCTGCACTTGCGTATCCCTGGTTTGAGCCTGCAAAAGGAACGGGAGAGTGTTTGATGATCGGCATCCTGCCTGAAGATCCTCAACAACCTTTGCATCCAAGCATGCAACGCACATTAGCGATCGCTATCGAAAAATTGAAAGCCGCAGGGCATCAAGTTGTGGATCTTGCCGGTCAAGTACCTTTCACTGCAGCCGCTTCGGATTTGGCGTTCGATTTCTTCAGGGTTGACCCCGACCAGACTGTACTAAAACGTCTGAGCGATAGTGGTGAGCCTGCCATTCCATCTCTTCATTTCACTTACGACTTGGAAGGGAAGGGACCCGAAACAACACTGAGTGGTTTCTTCAACCTCAATGCAAAAAAGGCAAAGATATCAAGCCAGATGCGAGGTGTTTACATTGATAATAAGCTCGATTTGATAATTGCACCTGGCTTCCAGACCACGGCTGTCCCTCACGACACATATGGAGTTCCAATGTATACTGTTCTCGCCAACTTGGTAGATGTATGAGCCCATGGCCTAAATTGCTTTACTCCGAATATAATATGTGGCTAACAAACTTTCTTAGTATCCTGCCTGTGTTATACCGTTCGGCAAGGCTGACGCGGCTGCTGATGCGAAATTCATTCGCGATGTCAATTATTATCCACCATGTCAGTGCAAAATCAACGCGAAGAACTCCGACCTGTTTGCTAATCTTCGTAGATGAGCCCGATAGAATTGAGGGAGCTCCGTGTCATGTTCAGCTTATTGGACGCCGCCAGAAGGACGAACTTTTAATTAGGCATGCCCAGATTGTCGAAACCATTTTGTCAAACTACTAGATGGACATGCCGAAAAGGTGGCATCGGCGGTCGAGAACGACATGGCACAGCTTTCTTTCGTTATGAACATTAGTTCGGAACCTATAGTTTCGCTATCTTCTCATCCAAGGATTTGATCCTGATTTTGACTTTCAAGTTTTTAACCCCAATGGGTAAAGAGTGCGACGTATTTTTGGCCCCATTCTGTTTGTACCCCAGTTATAAATTGAATCTCGTCTTATCAATTCCCATTTTACCAACGGTGTTTCCTCTGTTCGACATATTGGAAACTCCTTGAGATGAGGCAAAAGCAATTCGAAGTGAAAATTATTCCGACGAAAGCGGAGTACGCTCGGCTTGTCGATGTGCTGTGGGCGGCCAACTTCAGCCCGTACAAGTAAGCGCAGCCCTTGCCCCTCGCCAAAGTCTTTGTCTTGACACTCCATCTAACCGATCGCTGCTTCCCCATCAGCCCTGTTTTCACTGCTGTCCATCCAATTAGCGGTCACACTCCCGAAGATCGCGCCCGCGACAAAGCACTCGACACCGAGATCCGCTGGAACGCAAGCGAGAAAAATCCATTCTCGCACTTGATTTACGTGATCGATAACGAGACAGGTGAGGTGGCGGGTGGCTGCGAATGGTTCATTTTCCGCGAAAATCCGTTTCCGAATGGACCCCAACCTATCAAGTGCACTTGGTATGCCGAAGGAACGGAGCGTGCCGAGTACGCCGAGCGCATGCTATCCCAAGCCTTTTTCCCAAGGCAGTCCTGGTTTCAGCGCCCGCACGCGGGTGTTAACGCCATGGGCGTGCACCCTAAGTATAGACGCCGCGGTGTTGGCCGACTTCTTATGGAGTGGGGTCATGAGAAGATCGATCCCTTGGGCTACGAGAGCTTTATCGAGGGTAGTCCCATCGGACGGTGGCTGTATGAGGAATATGGATATCGAAGAGTTATGGGTCTGCACGTTGACTTTGACAAACCTAATCCGAGTGATGAGTGGTCTAGATTAGTCCATGAGTGTAAACCACCTGGAATTCTGCTACTTTGGCGTCCTCCTCGAGGGGAGTGGTCAAGCAAGGTACCTTCTGGTCCATGGGCCGTCTTGGAGAATACATTCAAGTAAAGATTAGTTATATGCTTAAAGTTCCCGAAGCTATAATATAACCTGCCAGGTTGATGGGAAACATTATCAGATATCCAAGTATCCACAAACTTCCCGCATTACTGGTATCATACCAGTATACAGTTTGTTCATTTAACTTGGGAGTTTGCGCACACCCTTCTGGTGATCACGCAGGTCCCACGTTGCTAGGCAACTTTAACCAGCCCGCTACTTGGGCTTTAACTGTGCAATACGTACACAATAGAATGGCCAGAGCGAACATATTGCTGGACGGGAATGCTGTATGCAGGGATCGGATTTTGCGAACAATTACAATCATGTCTCTGCGGTTGCTAGGTATAAGTGAAGGTTGGTCTATACGGACAAAACATTTCAGACACTTACTTCTCTCCAACAATGACCTCTGTGGGCTTTCACGTTTTCACTAGTTTTATCCATCGCGCCTAGTAGCCGTGCATGGTTTTGTCTTCAGGCTCCCCCGCTTTCACTAGGTGGTTGAGCTCTGTCCCGCCATGTACATAGTCAGTTAGACCAACCCCTCAGCCATAATTCAGGTTTTCGATAGTCCCGTTCGAATCGAGGAATACTTGAAGTCTAGGGATGGATTCCACAGTTAGCAAATTTTATCAAATTAATTATTTGCAGCCATGATAATATACCGTTCGGGCACACGGATAAAGTTTGTGGAGCCCGGGAGTTTTCGCGTAGGAACGGGGATATCAATCTGCCTGACAGCCATCTGAGATAGAAACAAATTAGCCTATCCAATAGAATTGATACCTGGGGAATGTCGTGGAATATTACTTTTTTTTCCTCGGGCGGGATTTCCTGATCGTCGCGATACAGCTTTTTGCCAATTAAACGCTGTGCCCAGTACTCGATTGGATACATTGGGGAGGAAAGTCGGGTCGCCTGGATTTTGGATCGACAGACTCGGGCGTTTGTTATGCTTCATCAACTGGAGTTGACAGCTCAGTTGGGTGAATGTGTCCCATCCTTATTATTAAAGGTGAGCGGGAAGAAGCCGAAAACATTGGGGCTTCCGCGGGACTTTTTGTATGTCATAGGACACGTGAAGCTTTCGGGGCTGGGGACCGGGGGGTTTGTTGCTGGTGCAATAGAGAGCTAGTATCGAACTCAATATGAAAATTTCATATCCGCCTTCTATCACAGTTCACTGCCAACCCAATATTAACTAGTGCCAGATTCGAGTTATCATGTTCTTGATTTTCCTTGCTTTTGGCTTTCTTACTTGATGCAGCTGGAGAAAAATGATTCAGAATATAGATATCCACATGCGAATGCGAAGGTGGATCACAATTCTCATTTTCGCTGGCCTACAGCCTGTTGTTTTGGGGCATATTATGCTGGGCAAGACTTCTGTACCGGACTTCTAAAACTCCGAAACCCCGGCTTGGACCGCGCTAGGTCATTATAGGGTGTTTATGGGGTGATCTGTGGGTCTGAGACTTTGTACAGCTGAGTGCTGCGCGTTAGATTAACCATTCAAAAAGGACCTCACCTTTCCTCCTCTCCCAACTTACATTTACGACTCTCATTATATCTCTTCCAGCGGCTTCCTTTTGAACCATTCAACCTTTACGAAATACCTGTCGAAATCTCCATTGACCACGCCACCGTCACAAGTTTTGCTCATGAGTGAATTCAAGCCTTTCAAGGTCTGGACAAGATGGCGGCCCCTTGAGGGAATCGAGGCACCCACTGGGGAAATTTATTGTCAATCACACGATGGTGAGGGCCAAACACTCTCACGCATTTCGATCACCTTGCAGCATCAGGCCAAGAGTCTTTTGCAGCGCGAACAGTCGTGGACAAGTGGATTTTCATTTAATGGAATCTTCCAGCCCAATGACAGCAATCACGACGTATTTGAGCGTGTCGTTTCACCGGCTATTCCAGATGTTCTGCGCGGAAAATCCTGCAACTTCTTTGCATATGGCCATTCAGGAAGTGGTAAGACGCATACAATTATTGGCTACGAATTCGAACATAAGAATGAGCTTGGCTTGTGTTTGGCATCTGCGCATCATCTTGCAAGGAAACTTAGCGTTATCAATGCACAAAGCACTGTTTCCAAATTTGGTATTGGTCTTCGAGTCTATGAGTTGCGCAAGAACAAGGCTATTGATCTTCTCAATGATGGTCACGAGTGTTTTGTCCGCGAGGGGCCTGATGGTCGCATTCATGTTCGGGGCGAGACTGAGCTACTCGAGAACGGAAAGGTCAGGGTCCGTCCTATTACCACCAGGCCTTGTTGGGACTTTGTCCAACTCCAAGATGAGCTCCAACAGGGCTTAATGGGCAGGAAAACGGCGACGTCATCGATGCACGACCAAAGTTCGCGGACACACGCCATCATGGAGCTAGAAGTAATAACAAAGGATTTACTTGAGGCTAGAATCCAAGTCAATGAGCGGCAATCAGAGCTTGTTCCGGCCGGCAAAATGGCGACAGATATTTATATTGAAGAACAAACCCGCGCCATCCTTTTGACAGCAGACGGCAAGTATGTTTCGAATCCCGATTACAAGATCGACCAAGAGCGCATTGATGCAGCTGAGACGAAAAAGGCAGAGTTTGAGTCAGCCGTGCAGAAGGCTGAAGAGTATGAAGCGGAAATTTTCACGGCCACAGCTCGAGTACATCCATGTATTGGTGGCAAGCTCGTTTTTGTAGACCTGGCGGGAGCAGAGTTCCTCTCTACCTCGAATACAAATGCGATTAAACAAACACCCTTGGAAAAGCAACAAGGCAAGCAAATCAATACGGACCTTCTTGCCTTGAAGGAGGTTATTAGAGCCAGATCTCTCAATCAATCACGTATTCCTTATCGATCTTCGCCCTTGACGATGGTGCTGCGCGAGCACTTCGAAGCAACACCCGATACACGCTCAGCTATGATATTGACAGTTTCACCGAGTGAAGATCAATTTGGAGCGACAATGAATACATTGAAGTACGGTGACCTTGTTGGATTGGCAAATGCTCGATCTTCATTCGCGCCTTCTGCTGGCCAAAAGAAAGGGCAATGTATTCCATAGAAAGGTCAACGGCCTCCACATGCAATATTGATTTGATTGAACTTTTGTGACTTAGAACAATGTTCGATAATTTGCAATCTTCGCTGTTCTTTGTCGTGGGGATTCTTTGGTGTATACAAAATATCCAAGTTCCGCACGAAATGAAAACTCAAAAATCTCAGTTTCTATTCTTCCGGTACTAGTTCCAATGGGATTTTCAAGCCAACGAAGGAGCGCCCCATTCTCCTTGTAGCCCGATATGAAAGACCAATCTCCAGCGCATATGATCTCGATATGAAACATGACTCAAAACTCGGCGCTAGCTTGGCATCTTGTGGGAGTGAGACTGGAATAGGAAGCAATGTTTCGGAGGCAGAGCCTTTCACTCCAGGAATTGTGTCACTCGCATTAGAATCTGGGCCCGTAACGGATAGGGAATCAGAAAAAGCGGGTGGACATGTTTGCCATCGAAGAGAAGACACATTCAAATCTGGCAACGACATATCGCACGTATAGACACGCTGTCTACTTTGACGAACAGGCCCAGTGGCAGAGGCTCTAAATAGCACGGCGTGTGCTGTGGTATGGGCTACCAGCTTCCGTGAGATTCGTCTCAATTGGGGCGGAGCTCCACCGTGGCCCGGTTCAAATGTTATCTTGATAGGAATGATAGCTGTGGACAGTTTTGTATCTTTTTGACTAGGTAGACGAATCGTGACTGATCTTGGTGCCAGGGATTCCAGCTGAAGCTCTGTAATTTCCCTTCTCCGTGCAGCGAGAAGTTTGGATGGCACTTGTGATAGCATCAAGCCACTGGGAGCACCCAGGTAAATTTTGCTTTCGGAAAAGGGAGTCACGAAAATTTTCTTCGAGGCGAAATTCCATGCTTCCTCTGTTCGAGATCCTCCTGCCTGGTCGTTTGCAACTGTTGCCTCCACAGCATAAAAAATACTGAGGTTGACAGGGCACATGTTGTCATCCCGTGACTTATTTCCATTCTCACCAAATCCTCCAAAAGTCGGTGGCAGAGCGAGATGACAATTTATAACATTTGAAAAGTTTTCTCGATGATGACACGCGTGGAATGGAAGCTTGTCGGGAACTATGAATGTGAATGGGACCCTATATAGGAATCCGTTCTCCAAGACTTCATATGGCGTAAAACAACCCTTCTCAATAGGCTGACGCATCTCAAGGAAATTTCTTTGTCGATATGTGCGTACTGGTTGGAGGAGTGAATTGTTCTCGACGCGGGAGCGACCTTGTTAACTTATTTAGCGTCGGATATCACTTTTGGAGAAGTGCTGCCTCACCTCGGAATGCAATTTCAACCATCCCAGGGCCCAGTCTCGACCTCGTTCTGATCCATATCCAGCCACATATCTCATCCCCATTTTTTCGAGAGCCATTTGTGTTGGATTTGCCCTCCCATAAGTCGATTTCTATGGCATCGTTGCGTCTTTTCCGAAGTCGCAGTCGATTGTCCATCGTGGTGATAATTCAACGAGCAATGGAATTCAATATCAAGTTCAAGAAGTCGTGTCAGTGAAAACTTCAAATGAAATGAACATCGAATCTCGACATTGGATTTCAGAAGATAGTGTCCTGGTTTTTGTTTAATGGTGGGTCTATTTCTATGGCGACACGGGCCGTGTGCCCAGGGCCGACATCACGACACGCGCCGGTAAGCGACCAAACGATCGTCGTTTTTCACGTTTGTTCCAAAAAGATGAATCTAATAAAAATCTCCTTTCCTAGTCTTATCCTAGAAAATATTAGTTTTTCTGGCTGCGTTGAGTGAGTCCTGTACACTTTATGAACAAATAAAATTTTACTGGTCGGGTGCATGTACCCGAGTCGGCTTGCCACGGTCCGTGGCCGGCCCGTCTTCAATCAGACTCGGAGGTCATTACTTCGGCCTAGTTAAAACTTGGAAAGCCGGAATTATCTTGGAATCTTGGAATACTACACGTGCCAGTGGGCATGGGTACTATTTTGAATGATACTTCAGTTCAAGCCTCGCAGTAAGCATGTAAATAATTTTTAAGCGTCTGTCATCTTCCCATCTTGCGGATACGACGCGAGTATGGAATTGAATATTTCGGCGAAGATTAAGTCTGGCGGCAACAAACTGAAGATATTTCAAAGTATCTGGCTGAGCCGGAAAAGTCTCTTTCCAATTCCAGTCGTTGAGGATGCTTTCGTCGAACGAGAAAGCATAAGAGACTGACTCCGAATTGAAGCGTGCGCCGGGGTAGCAGCTCCAAAACCATGTCCCACCTACATCCGAGGCTGCCTCGAGGACCTTCATTCTGCCATTTTGGAAATCGTATCCGAATATGATGGAGTGCACACAGACCGGACATTCCGGCCCCAATGAGCAAGACGTCATATTCTTCGTGGGATGTAGCCATGATTTGCTTTTAGAGAAAAGAATGATATTCCAAGCGAAAAAAAAACCGAAAATCTGTGTTCTCTGGTATGCTTCCTGGAAACGACTTCTATCTATATTGACATAGGCCCACCACTGGCCACACAAGGATCGGAGAAGTCGGACTTCGGTGCTTGTTCCTTTGGGGACAATATTTTGTTACTAGTAGTTACCGAAAAGATTGGATATAGGAATTATTTACTTTATCTTCTACCCCGCAGATGACCGAAAGAACCGGAGCTATCTTTGCCGATAACTGGGTGGCGTCGTGGAGAAAAACTAAATTGATTGGACAATAGTGTTTCACAGGACATGGCGGTTGGTTCCAGAGGGTTTCCTGATAACCATCCACCTTGGAGCCCAGATTCACCGCAGACTGCTCGCTATCTTCACATTTCTGAGCAATGGATACAGTTGGCATAAACGCAGCTCCAACACAGTCGCGGCCATCTCGCCGCATTCGCGCGTTAGTCTCCGAACTAGAATCGCCGGTATGACACAGAGGAACTTTATTAACATCCATTAGCTGCAGGCAGTGTCGGACAGCCAAGGTGCGATGCTCGGGGACGCGGCCTTGCGAGCGATGCACTCGCCGCCGAGATAAATGCACATTCGCTTCCGACGAGGCCCACGTCTCCGTCCCAGAGAGATACCTTCAAGATTTACAGCAGCAAATCGCCCAATTGAAGGCAATATCGACAATAACTACGACTTCAGCTGCCTTGGGTGAGAGACCGGTATGGCGGGGGTCGGTCTCGGCTTCCGACACCGATCCATCGGCGATAACTCCGAGATCTCTGGATAGACCGGCGAGAACGGCGAGAACCACCGAGATAGACCCACCAAACCACTTGACCTCGCCTTCAATTCCCCGCCGATATGATAACGGTATGGACTTACTTTGCAATAATCTATCATACTGCGCCAATATCTCACATCACCAATAGTGAATAACGGTAGCACTCGTGATCACCCTACCACATCAGTGAGGTTGGGCTCTGGTTCGACCGACAGGAATCAGCATGAATCATGCAATGTTCCGCAGGCCTTCAACCCTCTCGTGTCTAGGGATGTGGCATATGTAAGCGGTTCCGATGATCGCCGTCTTTGTATGTTGCTACCCCATCGAATTAGCATCTTCCGAATACTAACCTTCGCAATCTCGCAGTATTTCTTGGACATACTTCGACCTGGTCATTCTGTCGACGCGTCTTCACACTCCTGGAAGATGCTGGATTATATTCGAATAGCCCTCGTGCACCTCTCAATCTAGATGGTGCAGCAGTCCATCTCCGTTGGCAGCCAAAGGCCGAGATTGATTCAAGCGACCTGCTCAAACTTCCACCAATTGACCAGGCACTGTTTTTGTACAATACGGTCAAGTTTCGCCTAGGCGAGATTTTCAGTGTTGTCGATGAAAGGAACTTTTTGCAGCTATTCCATGAATTTCACAAGCATCCCTTGGAAACTGCACAGGCGAACCGCCTCTGGTTTGTTGAATATCTAATGCTGCTCGCGTTTGGGAAAGCATTCACGTCCTATGTTAATAGCACAGCTGGGGCGCCACCTGGCTCCGAACTTGCCGTCCGAGCCTTATCTCTACTCCCAGACGTGGCGTTTTTGCAGGATGACCGCCCCGCTTTGCTTGCGATGGAGGTTTTGGCATTGATTGCTCTGTATTTTCAATCAATCGATATGCGATCCCCAGCTTATCAATATGTCACTATATTCCAGACTTAACAGTAACTACAAATATCTTACTGACATACGAGTACAGATTGGTCAAGCACTCCGTCTTTCTTTCCATGATGGTCTCCACCGCAGATTCCCGGAGGACATCATGGAAGTTGGTATCGCGACACACGCCAGCAACGTCTGGTGGACAATCTACGTTCTAGACCAGTCACTCTCGGCTGGACTAGGTTGCCCTCCTACAATACCATTGAATAGTATCACTACGTCTCTCCCAGATGTACAGTCCGACTCGATATCTACAAAGGCACTAGCATTAAGGAGTCGCCTTTCGCAGATCAATTCCGTCATTTATAGCAGTATGTTCTCTCTTGTCGCACGCTTGGGGCTGCACACTCATGTAATTTTAGACTGACTCTATTTGTTCTACAAAGCTATCTACACCTTCGACGATAATTTAGGATCTGACTTCGTTTCTAGCATCACATCTGTCTTGCATAAGCTGGCCGATGTTTCCCGCGAAATAGACGAGGTCATATCTAGTTTCAAAGCTAGTAAAGGGGAACTTCCTCAAATGTTCTACAACATCACCCTATCGCATCACCATGTAAGCATCTTCACCCCTCCTCCCTTCCCCATCGAATAAATCGCTCAATGTTACTTGATTCTGATGATTGCTATCCTAGTGCATTGTTCTTGCGACACGACCATTGGTGATTTGGCTCCTTATTCGGAGTTTATCCCCTAGCCGATTTGATCCACGAATCCTGTCTGGACCTATAGCAAAGCTGCTTGAGAAATCTTCACAATCTGCGACCACAACACTCCTCATTTTGATAAATCTCTCAGATCGAGAGATGCTTGGTTCGTAAGATGGCGACTCTTATTAAACCAGCACGCTAATCATACCCTCAGAGACATTTCTTCCATTTACTCTGGAGTACGCCTTTTCGTCGGCAGTGCTCCTTTCTATCCTCGGCGCTATCCTTCCAACATACGTTCCAGACCCCGGATGGCAAGGTGCGGTGTCATCTGTACTTGACGAGATGATTCAAAAGGGGAATGTTGTAGCAAAACTACGAAGAACCGAGCTTGAACATCTCGAAGTGCTTCTAGAACCTTATCGGACACAGGGTTCAGTCATGCCGTTCCAATCACCCGCTGATATGACAAGCGCATGCGAAAGCGGAAACATACACCAACCCCTTTCGGGGAATAGAAATTTTGATTTGCCTGATGAGCACGAGCAAAATCTGTTCAGAATAAACTGGAGCAGCTCCAATGAGATATTGGACCCCTTTGACACTGGTCCCGACGATATACTCGCCCTTGCAGAGCAGCTTGAACATGATGATTTTTGCTTTACGATTTGATCCCATTGACTAAGGGGGCGGCGCTTAGATACCTCAATTCTATCACAAAGAACACTCTTGTTCGTGGTCAGAGAAGTTCCCTTGACCTTCAATGGCCGCAGACATAGGATCACTTTAACCCAAATGTGTATTCAAGTAGCCCATCACTTCCAGCCAGACTACATCCGAGCTCTTTTCTAATATATTGATACTCCGATGATACCTAGAATCCTTCATCAGGCTGCTTGCTTATCTTCATAATTTCCTGGACCCTTGTTCCAAGCTTAATTGCGACACTAGCTGCATTCAATTACAAAATTTAAACAGAAGAGGGTGGTTTTCGTTTGATGTAGAAAGGTTGTGCGATCTCGCCCCAGAATGTTGTTTCGTCATCAACGGCGGTGGGCTCGTAAGCATCAACATGTAGACGTTCCCAAACAAGATCCACATCTTTGGGGCCAATATGTGCCCTTGGATCCATTAATTTCCAGCTTAGATAGAAGCAGATCGATAAAAGAGCCATTGTATAACACCTAAAGAAGCTTTTGGTGTTAAATGGCACGATGGATGTATATCCGAACACTCCTATGACGAGTAGAAAAAAAACGCTCGCAATATAGCCGCATTGTTCCATTGTTAGTGACACGAACTTCGCAAGTCGCTGAGCCGGAAATTTACAGTAGGGCTGAAAACGGCCGTAATAGGGAAGGCTCTTCCGATAAACTCCTTGTGCTTTCAATGCCCTGTAGAAGTAGACCTATGTCACTGACATGACAAAGTAATTGATAAAGGCACCTCCAGTAACATGTGACAGAGTTAGATAAAATAATGTAACATTCAGTCGTTTTATCTCACCAAATTCAAAAGTAGACTCAAGGCACTGGCCATCTTCGGGGTTGCCTGTAGGAAGGATAGACATGCAAATGCCATTGTCAATGCCAAGCAGTAAATTGGGATTTCCTGTTTTGTGCATTTCTTGAAGATGGCAGGCGCGCGGCCCTCGATCACCATACTGTACAAACTACGAGAAGTGCAGTAGACATAAGTGTTCCCGGCTGAAAGATAGATGTAACAAGAAGGGCGTTTACGACATGTGGGAAGACGCCCATCTGACGAGAGAAAAGAAAGTTTGATGTCTGACGCTCTCCAAATCACGAATTGAAAGAGAAAACTTACTCCGAGGTTCTTCATTGCAATAACGTAGGGCGAAGCAGCAGCAGCACCTGCACTACCCTCATTACCAAGGAGCAGATTTACTAACGTCAGGTCGTTGTATGGAAGTACGATTCCAAGGGCAAGAGCACTAATAATGAAAAAGAAGAAAAATCGGAAATAGATCGTTTGGTATGCTGATTTCAGGTATTTCCGCGAGTGTTTTGCATCAGCTGCGACGAGTGAAATGTATTCAGGTCCAACGATACAGAAAGACGCACTCCATGTTGCGGATAGAAAGCCTTCCCAGTGGCCAAGGGTACCACTGGAACGGTATTCCTGGGGAAAACGTTAGACATTTGTTGAAATGTAGATAATGGAATTTTGGTACTTACGGCGAAGGCTCCTGGATTGTTCCAATGACGAAAACCATAGCTGCCATGCTTCGGATTACCACCGACCATCGTAACAAAGGTGAACATGAACAGCGAAATAACCAAGATAACTTTATCACCAGAGAGCCAGAATTCAGCTTCGCCGTATGCATTCACCACTAGGGAGTTGATGGCTGTATAAAGAACGATGCATGCCAGACATACCACCCGTATTGGGGCATCCTCATTCCAATATTGGACAAGAACTGCCAGAGATCTTATCGACGGGAATGACGAGTGCCTCATAGATAAAGTAGTGCCAGCCAGCCATGAACCCGAACGCATCGCTAACAAAATGACCAGCTAGACGGACAAAGCCCCCAGCCACAGGATACTGAACAACCATTTCTGCCATGCCATTGTTGACCAAAGCGACAAAATGCAGTAGTAGATGAAGGCCAGCAGCAACCCGGCCAGACCACAGGCATGGAGGCCACTCCCAATTGATCCATCTCAGACGTTTTCAGCGAAAAGCAAACTGTATTTTTTGCGAGAAAATTTTACCAATGGCGATAAGCTGAATCTGGCGATTATTCAGATGGCAAAGCAGTTGATTGGAGTCAACGCAGACTCCTTGGCCCACGACAGCATCATGTGCCGGATCAATACTGTCTATTTTTGCCATATCGACCTTTTCACGCTCTTCAGGGTCTTTTGGATCGGTCATGATTAGTATGTAAGCAACCTGATAAATTGCAGGGTCCTTTGAACAAGTCTCAAGAATAATATGCCTCTCCAAAAATACGAACGCAAGCTCATAATCGATTATCTATTCCATATTAGGGGCTTACAACTTGACAATGACGATAAGGAATCTGGGATTGGGTTCATCTCTCCACATTTCCCCTTGTCGGCTCGGAGTCCGACACCTAGCTGTATCTTGGTATCTTCGGTGATCGGCCCGTCGCTGATGACAATGTTGGCATTCAACAGCTGCGGGGTATCTTTTTCTTTCCTTTAGCAACTATTCTTGATCCCATAGAGCGCGATTGAATAAAGGACTGAGAAACTTATTTCAACTTCAAGTTTTCTTCATCTTTGATTTCTGTTAATTCAAAGCACCCTACTAGCAGTGGAGTCATGGCATCTCATCAAGGACAAGTGGTGAGTTATCTATAGTATCATAAGTTCTATATCCTTCGACCGAACTCAATTTGTCTGATTTTGAACAGATTGCGATCACGGGTGCAGCAAGCGGCATGGGCCTCGCTGCGGCTCAATTACTCGCATCTCGGGGCGCGATAATCTCTCTCGCCGATTTGAACGAGGAAGCGTTGGAGGTCGCCATTAAGTCGCTCCCGGGTGGTCTTGAAAAGCATATCTTTACTCGGGTTGATGTTCGCGATGAGGGGCTGGTTGATGCATGGATAGAAAAGACCATGTATAGATATGGAAGGCTTGACGGAGCTGTGAATATGGCAGGGGTCTTAGGACCTTCAGCACCAGTCACCGAGCTTACAAAAAAGAAGTTCGAATTCGTTCTGTCGGTCAACGTTTCTGGTGTTTTCAACTGTCTCAACGCGCAACTCAAAGTCATGAAGAAGGGCAGCATTGTGGGTCACTCCTCAGATCAAATCCAAGTGAACAAGTCTGACGCTGACAATTAAAATGTAGGTATCGGCAGCTAGCACATTTGGACAGATATCCATGCCTAACTCCTCCGCGTACTGCGCCAGCAAAGCCGCTGTGATCGCCCTATCGAAGTCGGCTGCAAAGGAAAATAGGAACGTCCGGATCAACTGCGTCGCCCCAGGTAAGGCCTCGTCGTTTCCAGTTGATCGTCGGTGGAAATATTTCGTTTCTCCATCTCAAACGAAATTAAAGACGCTAACAAGAAAATGAAGGGACCGTACTTACCCCAATGTCCGCCCACGGCGACCCAAAACGATCAGAGGCGGGTATAATGGAGAACGCACAGAAAAGAGTTGGATCTCCGGATGAGGTCGCCAAGGTCATCGCTTTTCTACTAAGCGACGAGTCGAGCTTTGTGACTGGAGCTGTACACAACGTCGATGGCGGCTGGGTATACTAGATCTTGTGCGATACAGCAAAATATTATCCAAGCCAACTGTGAAAATTCCCTTACGATTGCTAGAAACATAAAATAAGCCACTGAATGTACTCTAGAACTCCCGCGGTCTCAAAACGACAATAGAACTTGAACCGGTGACCGTCCACGTGGGCATGTAGACCTCGGCGCACCATTGGCAGAGATGCGTTCAAGCCACTTGTTCCCAGTGGTTAGTTTATACTGATTAGTTGTATTCCAGTCCGCAGCTAAAACCTATATGAGAGCTCTAAGCTCATGTGCTACATATACCTAACAATTTCTATGATCGTGAAATTGCCAGCACTTAGCGTAACGAAATATCCAGGGAGAAAAAGTCATTCAGATTGTATTAGTAGCATTCATTGGTTATATTAAATACTAGGGCTACTATTATGTGAATTCCCGAATTCTTTCCCCGCTCAAGATAACAATTCTACTGCGAGCTTGTTAGTTATTCTTGTTATTCTACAAAGTTTAATGTGGCTCCGTCTGAAACCCCGAAATATACATCATTACCACAATAGGAAGGTAAAACAAAATACTACAACTTGGCTGAAGCTACGCTCGCATCTAGCCCAACAATTTGGCTCAACTCGGCCCCCTGGCCGACTCTCCAACTTACGGAGTCACTCCATTTGGCCGCGTTTGCACTTGAGGCGAACGTGGGGTCCTTTTCGATCGAGGCCAGTGCTTTCTCGGGATGTGTGATGGCTTTCTCTGTTGCCCTGTCGGTTGTTGCTACCATATAGCCGGTTTGGTGATAGTATGGCCCGAACAGCGAATTTTCCACCCTTCAATTGCCTCCTTCGTTGCAAAAAGTAGTCAGTCTCGGATTAAACTGCACTTCTGAAAGGATGACATACCAACGCAAGCTTTGAATAGAACTCATCTTCATATTCTGTGCGGATAATCTTGTTCAATTTATATGCCACACAGTACGGCAAAGGTATGGCCTCGGCACGGTCTAATATCGTAACATCGGAAAAGCCAGCTTCCATCAGGTAGAGTGCTGTGGATAGACCCCAGGCACCGCCGCCGAGGATAATTATGCGGTTATTGCTGGAGACCACGTTGTCAACGTCGAATTCTTTCAATACCTTTTTTTATTTCACACCAGGCAAAACATGTATATTCAAATACCCCGCGTTAACCAGATTGAACGTCGTATCAGATTGCCCGGTGCAGTTTATGCGGGGGGTCGGTGTGGCCACCGACAGATGTCCAGCCCGAAGTTCCTGGTTTTCGGCCAAAACTCCGAAGTTCGAGTCTTAGTATCGTGCAACTGTGCAACCGTCGTGCTCCATCTCGTGGCTTTCTAATAAGCCTTTTCACAAATACATCGTGACTTTGGGACAAAATGCCGATGGAAGACTTTGCATGGGCGGCGTGTTGCTAGGTGAATCCGGTTCTGATCTCATCGAGGACTCGGAATAGCCAAGATATAAATGTTTCTTGATGACAAGGGGCAGGAATCCATTCCTGAATATATATTCGCTTTCGAATGGGTCAATATGAGTCCATAGCATGTCGTATGACTTCGGGGTCATCGGCACCGAGACTTCGGCTACAACTATCATAATAACCAAATTGCAGAGGTGGAAGACCAGGGCATTATTTACATCTGAATAGAGATTGATATCTTGTCCATCCATCGGCTCTAGAAGCTAGTGCGGTAGATGGACTATATATGAACCAGACAGTGATCGAAATTGTAATCGGGGAACATTATCTCGGATTGACCTCCACGAGCGTTGAGACGCAAGAGGAAATGCCCCTGAAGATCTGACAATTCCCGGGGTACAATCCCTCCAGGGATATGAGTATAGCCTTTTTCTTAGGCCATTGCCACTTTTGAGACGGCTTGACGAAAATGTACTTTCACATGGAATCATCTCAAAAATGGTCCCTCATTTTCCAATCTATTAAAGTTATATCGTGTGAACGAAAATTCTATCGGCACTTTTATCGGTAATCGCGTTCTCACATCATGCTTAATTCTGACACCTCGGTCCGTGAAACTCTGGCTGACAGGAAGAATCTGAAGATCACCATTGAGATGTCTGAGAGAAACAGGGCGTCGTAACCCCTCTACGGGTGAGTGTAGATCTCCCCTTGGCTCAATTCTTGAGTTCTTGTTTCATACAAACGTCGGGATAAATTCGTAAACTCAAGCCGAAACCATAGATTCTTATAAAACTAGCCATCACAACTGCTATCGCATAATGACATTCCTCAGACTAATCGTCAAGTGAATGTTGCTTGTCGTTATTCGTTCTCCTATTCAAGAAGATGCGTTTCGGCATTGCACTGCTCTCTTTGTATGCCAGCACATCCCTTGCTGGGCTTACCAACCGCGTATCCGAGACTGCGACCGTGTTTTTGCCATCGGCAACAATACTCGGTACTGTGAAAGATGATGTCGAAAGTTTCAATGGAATCCCTTACGCAGAGCCACCGACTGGACCACGAAGGCTTAAGCCGCCTCAGCACCTGACCAAATCACTCGGCGTGTTCGATGCGACCGGGGTTGCGGCAGCCTGTCCACAACTAATTGCTTCGACGGATAGCAAGGATTTCCTACAAAGTATTCTTGGTACAATCGCAAACATTCCATTTGTGAATAATGCGACCGGTCAGTCGGAGGATTGCTTGACCATTACGGTGACGCGCCCTGCTGGCACCGCCGCAGACGCGAAACTCCCGGTTCTTTTCTGGATCTATGGTGGTGGATTCGAGGTATGACTGCAATATTTACGGATATCGTTTTGTGTTTTTGGATACTGATGAACGTGCTAGCTTGGATGGTCGTCATCGTACGATGGATCTAGTCTTGTCAACTACGGTGTCATGATAAACAAGCCGTTCGTTTTCGTGGCAGTCAACTACAGAGTTAACGGATTCGGGTTCCTAGCTGGAAAAGAAATTCTCAAGGACGGTGCAGCCAACCTAGGCTTACTTGATCAACGCATGGGGTTGGAATGGGTTGCTGACAATATTGAGAGGTTCGGAGGTGATTCGGACAAAGTGACAATATCCGGCGAATCTGCAGGGTCTATCTCTGTCGTCGATCAAATGGTTCTCTATGGCGGAGATCACACCTATAAAGGGAGGGCTCTTTTCCGAGGTGGAATCATGGACTCTGGAAGTATCACGCCTGCGGAACCCGTGGACAGTGAACGAGCTCAGGCTGTTTACGATGGTGTCGTTGAAGCAGGTGGCTGTCAGGACTCGTCGGATACTCTCGAATGTCTGCGATCTCTTGACTATAACACCTTCCTCGGTGCTGTGACCTCGCGCCCTGGTTTATTCTCTTGGTCGGGAGTTGCTCTATCCTATCTTCCTCGGCCTGATGGAAAGGTTCTCCCCGACAGTCCTGATGTCCTGGTCCAAACCAAGAAGTACGCCCCTATACCTTTCATTGTTGGCGACCAAGAAGATGAAGGAACTCTTTTCTCCCTCTTCCAATCCAACATCACCAACGGCAAGGAGCTTGTCGGGTATCTAAAGAACGTCATGTTTCCCCAGGCCAGTGAAGAGAAGTTAACCTCGCTGGTCAATACATATGGCTCAGGCACATCAGCTATCACCAAGGGAAGTCCTTTCGGCACCGGGCTTCAGAATGAGATATTCTCAGGCTTCAAACAGCGATCGGCAGTGATTGGTGATATCCTGTTCACACTTTCACGACGTTCCTTCTTGGAAATGACGAGCAGCCTTCGCCCAGACGTTCGGTCATGGTCATTCTTGGCAACTTACGACCATGGAACTCCAGTCTTGGGAACGTTTCATAGCTCTGATATATTGCAATTCTTTTTCGGAATCTACGATAACTACGCTGCCAAGAGTATACGCAACTACTATATCAACTTCATTTACTCTCTAGATCCGAATACAGATCTGAATGGGACTTACCCAGACTGGCCCTCCTGGGGAAAGACGACGGAGCTTTTAAACTTTGCTGCAGATAAAGCAACCGTTATTAAAGACAACTTCCGCGCGGATAGTCATGATGCGATCAAGAAGATGGGAAGCGTTCTACGTCTTTAAACAGCTACGACCGCTATGGGAATATAGGTTCGGGGAAGCTTAGTCGAATTACTGTTGTTTCTAGTGAAGATACTGTGAATATTGAATTGGACATGTGATTCTTCGCAAATCGCGATGAAAGATTGATTAAAATTATCGACTGGGGTATATGTTGAAATGTATAGACGCTCTATAAGTACAATCGGAAAATCGTAGAGGAATGTTAAATTCCCTTTTTATACAATGACACAAGGTTGGTGGTGTCATGCCAGAATCTAAGTTAGACTGGCTTGGTGGTATCATCTTGCAAGTCTTCAGCAGTGACTGTGACCTCGTGGCTGTGCTCCAAATCGGAGAGGACAAGCCACGTGGGGAAGATGCACAGAAGAGTGATTCCGAAGTTCAAGCCAATGCTGACGAAGTGGTTGGCATTGCCCTCGGACTGCATGGCCCAGGCGACGGTCTGGCCGAGAGCCTCCATTCCACGAAGAATACCGGTGTGGTATGAGAGGGACGAAATGTCGGTGCTGTACTGTCCAACCAGCCAGTAAAGGAATTGTTGGAAAGCTTGTCCTCCGAACTGCCAGAAGAATACCAGGGCATAGGTCTTTCCGAAACCTCCCTTGAACCAGTCAAAGAGAGGAGCTTCAGGCATACCATAAAACTGGTTCTGGAGGATTGATGCCCAGATCCAAGTTCCGGTAAGAACGACAACGATCGAGATGAAAGCGATGCGAGCGCGAGTCTTGATGAAAATGGATTGCCGGTCAAGGAGAGCAGCGATCATGAAAGACGAAGCGACACCAGCGAAGTTGGTGAAGAAGGAGTTGAAAGCGCGAGCCCGGACAGTGAAGTAGCTGGTTACCCAGGTGCTCATGAAGCCGTTGTAGAAATAGCTGATGAAGAAGGCGGGCAAAAGCAGGAGGACGCGGCGTGTCTTGAAGAGCGAAAGAGCAGCTTTGAACTCGGCAGCCCAGCTGGCCTTCTTGTGAACAAGAACCAGAGTGCGATCCTTGCGCTGAACCTTATCGGCGGGGCTCAGGAAGAGCGAAATAGGGAGACCAAGGCACATGATGACGATGAAAACAATGTAGGTTCCAGTGCTGACGGTGCCTTTATCTGAGTTCTTGGCGTTGAGGCCGAGACTGATAGCACCGCCGACGATGGGACCGGCGGCCTTTGCTGTCTGCCAGATAGCTAGAGATAATGTTAGTATGGAGGTTGGGTGATTTGATTGCTAGCATTTTCTCGGTTGACATACCAAGGTAGAAAGCACGGTCCTTCGGGCTGGGATAACCGATAATGATAGCTGCCTCCGCAGCCCAGAAGAAACCAGCAGAGATACCACACAGGGTAGCTCCGAAGAACATCAGCCAAGTGGTTGATGTGTAGCTGTTGGCATACAGGCCCCCGCCATAGATTGGATAACCAATCGCTCCCAGAGCCAAACCATAGCGAAGTCCAATGCGATTGTTAATAGCTCCAGCCAGGACACAAACGACTGCGAAAAGACCATAGACCAGAGCGTTCGCTCCAGAAACTGCATATGGCTCTGCAGCTCCACCGGCTCCCAGGTTGTTTAGGGCATCCCACATTCCAGGGGCAGTGAAGGAAACACCACTGGCAATGGCGATCTGGAAAGGAATAGATCGGTATATCGATCGCCAGCGACTCTGCTGCGAGACCTGCGTGTCAACAGACTCAGCAGCGACATCCCTCACTTCTTGCTCGGCAGCAGTTGAACCCATTTTGGTGGTAAAGATTCAACACCTTTAGTGACGATCAGATATAAAGAAAGGAAAGAGAGAGGCCTTCGTGTGAAGATATTAAATGGGGGCGGCCGGGCTGAGCCATCAAAATGATATTCGGGGACAACCACGGCAAAAAATCGCGAGGGGCGATGGCGTGCTCAAAAATTAGCAGCTGCGACAGCGGGACCTTCCTTCTTTGACAGGCCAAAACCACGCGAGCAAAATTTAAAATTATCGGCTTAGATCCGAACTTGAACGTTCCCCATAGTTCATTTTAGCTACACCCCAGTTCATCTTTTACCCACAGATACTAGTACTAGAAGACTATCACTGCACAAAAAGTACCGGTTTCTCCATTCTCATTCCTGCTACATGATCTGTGTGCAACCTGAAGACTCCTGCCAAGGACTCTTGTGGGCTAAGCGAAAATAGCGATGCCATGGAATCAAATCGCAGATGCCGAAATCTTCTCGGACCCACCGGGCTAGATTCCGTTTACGTAAATAAACGTGCGTTTTTCTGCACGCCATCTTTCTCCAAAATGTCTTGATAATTCCTAAGAAACTTAATTAACAATGAGATATCTAACTTCGAATTCTCTATTTTTTCTTTTTTTATGAGAGAATTTAGAGGCTAGAACAATGAGGTGCTTTAGGAAAGAAATTTCGAAGGCGAATGCAGTGGCGACTTTCGGCTTCCCGAGACCCGAAACCATGGGCGGCTGGGCGCCAATCTTTGTGGCCTTGAGAACCTGGCAACATTTAATTGTGTTTGGCAGGAAAGACCCACATCGTCTGGAGCTAATCGAAGACTGCGCGGCAGGGGATCCTTGTAGGAGTAGTATGTATAATTTTAGTGACTCATCGTAGATACCGGTAGTAGATACCAATACCAAAGTCACAGGTAGTACTATACTTAGTATTTCTTCTGCCGGGCGGGGCTTTCTTACTACTCGTAGTATCTTAGTTGTATCTGCCTTGCTGCTGTGGCATATACAGCTCCTTTTGAGGGTTCCTCGATGGCCGAGGAGCTAAACATCACCATACTCGAACTAACTCCTTGTTAGCTTGAACGGTCACTCCAGCTGGACCATTTGGTCATAAATATATTTCATCCTCCAAACTAAAAGTGACTCTTCTACGTCCTGCAGAGTGGTGCATATGATATACGCCACTCGGTGGATTAGAAAGGGACAGCTACAAAAGAATGCAAGAGCCGTGAAATTGTGCTTCAGAAAACAATTCTAGTGCGAAAATGTTTTCTCGGGCAATAACACACTTCGAGATTTCAATACTCAAATATCGTGTGCAAATGCCTCGATCTAAATTGTCATCCCCTCCAAAGCCAGCTCTTTCACTCAAAGACATGTCAGTACAGGCTTATGATCTGGCATCCACTTCTGAAGATTTTGCACGAGCAAGCTAAAAACTTCTTCACTGACATGTACGATGAAAATTTGGACTCGATAGACATGGAACCAACCCTGCCACCTGCATCTTTCAACGCTAGCTCTACGTTGGAAACTGCTTGGTTGACTTCTTTCGCTAGGTCCACGTGAACCTCGCGAGTTTCTGGGTCCCACCCTCCTGATGATGTATAATATGGTTAATTATTATAACCAGCAGTGTATATGAGGACGCCAATGACACCCCTTGACCTGAGATTTTGATACGATCGCCAATACGTACAGCCTGGCTATACGATAAGACATCTCGCATATGCTCGCCAAATTTTTTGTAGCTGAAATACTGGAGGTGGAGCATTGTAATAAAGTAGACTAGAGATAGATGAAGTGAGATGGTGGGTCTTCTTATTTGATTGTCGAAAGGCCTTTTTATAGCCCATATGGCTTCGCTTTGGAAGATTGATCAAATAAATCTAATCTGTAGCAATGACAGAACCCAGTAAAATCTTTATATAATCTCCCAAACCAAAACTCCCAAGCCAGTTGCATTCGTTTGCTTAAAAATCCAAAGTGTATTGGAATATCTCGCATTTGAATCATTCGTATAACACCTCGAAGCCGTTTGTCCAAGCGCATGATTGGTCTATCATGGGTGGCCTAATCTTGGTAGACGTTGTGTTTAGGGGGTCGGACAAATGCAAGTGATCCTTGGCAACGCACAGCCACCAGGCAAGGCAGCCTTTTGTAGCATAGATCGCCTGAACCGTTTTGTTGAGGCTGGTAGCTATGTCTCAGGCGTCCCGGATACCATGCCTTTTGTCGAGATAGCTTCTTTGTCTTCTCCATATCTTCACCACATAACTATCACTGCCATCATCACCTATCTACCTCCGTGCCCACCCCTCATCAATTTTTATTGGCGTATTATACGGTATGGCCGTCGGGACCCGCCCTTCCTTTCAACTGTGAATTGTTTACGGTAAGCACCGACTATTCTGGTTGAATATTTCACATTGCAATGTAAGAACAAGAACTCCGTACTGATTTGCTGACTTAAGCTCGCATCATCTGCCCGACCATGGACTGGCTGAGGAGAATTTTTGCTAAAGATCCGGAAAAGCAAAAGCAAAAATAGAGATGAGGGCCCGAAAGCGTCAGAGTAAAATACACAGCCGAAGGGTCCGCAGGCGCGAAGAAGAAATAAGGCGTGGAAATTCCGAGAAACCGAAATTATTTATAGGATATCTGGGTCAGACATCTCAGTCTCAATGGCGTGGACCTCCGGAGTATAAGGCAGAACATGAGAAAAATATCAAACTCACCTTGGAGATGCTTAGTAATACTACCGTTGTTCATCATAATAAATATGGATTGTACAGACCGCAGATCACGTAGAAAAGTTAGATTGTATTTTGGTCGAGCATCAGAGGACTTACCATGCTGTACAACCACTTCAACCTGCCCAGTCTCAAGCAGCAGCCTCACTACTGCTTCACTACTAGAGCCTGCGTCCCAAGATAATCGTGCCCGAGGAGTGGGTCAGCCTTAAGCTTAAGGTATCACCGTATGCCGCCTAAGGTGACTATTACTACGAGATCAAGGCATAACATTAATCGTTCAAGTTGCTCAGTTGATATCCCTACATGAACTTTAAAAATAATTAACCCATTGTATAATCTCCAAAACCCCAAGCTAACGAGGAAAAAACTGAAGCCAAGCGTCAAAACAAAAAAAAGGAGTATAGATGTTTCTGATATATTTCCCAGTCGAGGCAAACCAGTCAATGGATGCGAAAAAGAAAAGAAAAAAGCAAAAAGAAAAAAAATAAAGCGATCGGATGTTAAACTTCGATTTCCAAAGTTCAATGAGTGGAGAAAATAAAACCCAAGTCCGAATTAAGAATGACAAGAGCATGACTCTGACCTGCCGTGGGTAATATGACAAAGTCGCATATGGGATTGCAGCTTATCCTTGCGACCGAAGCTTTCCTTACAGTCCCGAACGGGACATTTGAATTCTTCAGGGGCGACATGAGTGGACTTAATATGTCGCCAGAGACAAGTTTGTCGGGAAAATGTGCTGGTATACGTGCATCCTTCCCATCGGCACTTATATCTTCCATAGTGGTTGACACTGGGTTATGTCAGAGAGTGATGTAGCATAGTATTCATAATTCATGAGGGTATAGTTAATCGTGAACACATACTCGATGCCCGCCGCTTGACGGGATTGGGCCCCTGCCCCATGTCCACATGTATTTTCGTAGTTCGCAGTGTCGAGTGGTTCTTCCGGTGAGGAGTTGAAGGACGAGATCCTTGCCATCGGAGTGCTCTTGGGGGTATTGGGGTGACAGGCTGCGTTGTGGGCGTCGGGTAGAATGTAACCATTTGGACTACCGACTGGCCAGGGGATACAATTGGGATGATGGTAGGAGGAAGGTGGTGTGATCGTTGGATTGGAGCAAGGAGATGCTGAAACAGGAGATATACCCGGGTTCGAATTGTTATGTGGCCCGTGGTGTAGCCAGTGCTGTCCGACCGCCATTGCTGGTGTGGGATAACAGGCTGGGTTGGTCCAGGCAACCTCTGAATACCCTGAATCCCAGGTGTCGTCATTTGACGACAGGGCTGGGCCGTTGGGGCGGGCGTTGTGCGAGGGAACCGCCATGATGCAGGAAGTTGCACGAACGGTGGGGGAGTATGGTGGATTCTCAGAGCTGTTTAAAAGTATTGAGGGTAAAATAGATGAGAAAAAAAGGGCGAAACTCTTTCTGAAAAGCAGACTTTAAATAATTGCCATAACAATGGCTAGAAGAAAGGCCCACTTCTTGGGAATCATGTTTAAATCAAAGCTGCGAAAGCACCTCAGATCGATTCCTCTTGCAGAAGAATGCCAGGTCTAGGGTCCATTCACAGTGCATAGAGAAAACCAATGCGTACGATCGACAGTCTGGCGAATCGGACGCAGTGGAGTGTGGAGTGCTCAAGGGCCTTTAGGGTAGATGCGGTAAAACCGGGGAAGCAGCTCCCGCCGAGCTGGTCATGGCTGGAGGCGTGTAGATCATCCAAATTTACGGATTTACTTAGATTAGTTCATGCATGTATAGTGGGGCGAATGTAGCTTGAATTTCTGCCAGGATGTAATGTCGCGTGGGTAGGTAGCTTTACATCTCCATGAACGTTCCGGGCCGCGCAACTAAAAGAAAAACTAGTATGTTAGCTGGAACTCTATAACATTCTTCGAGGAGATACTCACTAGCATGGCAAAACACATGGTACCCCATGGAGCTGTAAACATATTACAGATTACCCCCTGTGGAAAGCATTGCTGGAATTGAAACATACGACAGTGCCATCCCACATTTAGGCAACGCCGAATTGAAACAATTCTATGATGCCTATGCATGAATGTTGGACAGCGCCGTCTGCAGCGGAGCTGCCCGATAACTTCATCACCAGAGCAATCATGCGAGCGATACCATGGTTTAAATCGAGCAGTCGAGCCAGTCTTTGCAGATGACATGGGCTGCCAGAGGAACGAGATAGCTTCATCACATACCGCCTGCATTAAATGAGTCCAGTTTGAGCCGGCATGTCTCTCCATAGCTGCATGGTCGCTCAAGGGAGAAATCGTTGACCAACCACGAGGTGACCACGAACCCGCTGATCTGCAGGATGCCAAAATCACGGGGTCGCGCCCGAAAGCGATGATCCTGGGTCCCGACCGTCCAGAAACTGCAAGAATCTAAACTGAAACAAGCTAGGGACAAGATCTGGACCCCAGTCGGCATGGACTCTTGTCGGGCCTAGGGGGGATGGCGCCCGCGCCCAGACCCGATTAGCTAGCCATGCTATCCAGGATGCACCAGCTTTTCGTTGCCAAGATATGAAGACCTCATTCCAGCATTCTTTGCATATCGCCTTGCAGGGCGCAATGGCGCTAATGCTGGATGTGTCTTCCCTGTCTAGAATATTGACTAGTCCGATCCTAATGGCTTGAGCCTCATTTGTCACCACTCATCCAAGAGGCTGTTCACATGAAAGTATATGAGTCTATTGACGTCTGAATCATGAAAATCAGCTACTAATCCGGCGATGAGTCACAGTAAGGGCCCTCTACAAGGTTTCAAACTTGAAGGGCATAATGGTATCCAGGTGTGGGAGAGTGCATGTGCTTTGTGATCTCAACACCAGCCAAAAAGAGCAAGAGGTTGGTTCCAGTTATTTGATATGTTTATGCGGATTCAAGATTATTGTATCAAAGATTCAATGGTTAGTTCTTTATTACTAGCATTGATGAGATACGTCAGAGATTGATATCGCACTTTTTCATGAACCTGATTTGTCGTGCGATCAATTTTTGATCTCGGACTAAACGAAGATGAGGAAATGCCCTACAATCTGACTGATGGGGGTATATATTCAAGCATCGCATTCAACTTTGCGCCTCAGACACGCTATTCGCAGGGCGAACCGCATCATAAAAAAGCTCCTCCGCCGATTCGTCGCAAGCCATATCATACCAAAGCATGATTTCGAGAACACGTTTGACGCCCAGCCAGGAGGAGATCCCGCTCCTCCGTAAGGTCCTTTCCAAAGCCGAGGTAAAAAATGGTCGCTCTGGCATCTCGGTTGCAGCAATTCCGCCTAACATGAGGACCCATAATAACGGAATCCGTGTTTGCGGCGATGTCCATAACCCACAGGCTTCTGGGTCGCGGAGGACACCTTGAAGTTGCCGAGAAAGACTGGCTAGTGGCGTGCTCTGAGCCGGGACAGGGAATATAACGCCGACGGCAAAAATCCAAGACGCTAACCGGCAAGCCTCGTAAGTGATCGCATGTGCGGGGTGGACGAACTGGTGAGATATTGTCGACGCGGGTGGCAGAGACAGAATTTTATGTTGCGTTAGGTTGCGTTGGTCTGCTAGTAATGAGGAATCATGGCTTGTTGCGAGACTAGCTCGGATAATGTTGATGTACATGCGGGCGGCTTGAAATGCCTCGGCCATTTGTGGGGTTATTCCAATGCTGCACAGGCGACCGAAGCCACGGTCGATATCGGATTGATCGAAGCCTAGGAGAGGTTGAAGTTCGATCCCACAGCGGGACTCATCTACTGGCCAGAACTCGAAACCTGGCTTGGTGCAGAGTACACTCGCGGTGAATATGTCGGAACTTGGGGTGGGTTAGCTTTCGTACTCCGTAATAGGGTTGTAATTTTTGGGCCTACGCACAAAGAGATAGTCGCCGCCAGTCCAGCCGTTTCTATACTTCGCAGTCCACCGCGCATGATGATCAGTTGCACCAGCCCTTGAATATGGATCATATTAGGAGGCAAGCAGCCATAGACGTTGAGCCACTGCAGGCGTTGAAACGGTGCCTTGAACGGAGTAGGCAGCTGTCGCCTGAAAGTGTCGTCCATTGCTTGATGGTGAGCCATACAAATCACGCTCAGGATTACAGCGTCACTAAGTCGGCGAGAAGGGTCTTTCATCGCTGCATTGATCAACTTGATTGCTTCCACCTCGCATTGCTGTAAGAGACGCTCCTGCCTAGGACCGAAGCTGGAGCTCGGAGTGACCTGATTGAGCCATTGGACTCGCTGGTGACAGAGCGATCCGTAAATAAACGCCGTAAAGAGGGCAGGGTCAGATAATGAAAGAGGAAACCAATCTTCGCCAGCCTTTTTCACGTGTTTAGACCTAGGGAGGAGCCCGGGCCATAATACCGTTGTTACTAAGGGAATTGTTAGTGAACTACTTGATTTCAGTCCAGGTCCGGAGTCCATCAATACGAACGGTATGTCTCGCATGGGTTCACAAGGTCAGGTGAGAATTCCGTAGGATATGTGCCAAAAGGGTCGAAGAGGCCGGAAATCTGGGGTTCGACGCGGGTCACCTCGTGCCATGGAATAAAGGCAATTGGTTCCGTGTGCGAAGCCGCATCGTCACTACTATCGCTGCTGTCGCTGGCGTGGGATGGGGGAAATGGTGATCGCTGCCATTGCCGCAGCGGTCGCTGGTTCAAGCCCCTGGCAGCGATACCGCGGCGCGGGGCGGGGGCATAGCGGGTCGGCTGCGGTGAGGGACGCGAGACGACAATAAACGAGGACGGTGGGCCATCATCGCTCGGCAATGAGGGACGGATGGCAGCCTGCGCACTCTGAGGATTGTTGGGAGGAGTCGATCCTCCTGTTGATGCGCCTATCGATAAGGGCGAAAATGATGTCGAGGTCGAGGTCGAGGCCGAGGCTGACGTTGACGCTGATGCTGACGAGCGAATCGACGACACCGGGTTGGAAGCTGCCTCTGCCGTGCGATCTTTATCTCTTGTCTGGTCGGAGATCCATCGTCCCACATGCGCTCGCACCAAGCGTTGTGCTTTTATCCGTTCGGTCTCGGATGAAGGTCTGGCATTGACGAAATGAATTCCGTCTGATTTGCGAATGCCACCTCGCTGGTTTTTCTTGGAAGCCATTATTTCTCAAAGCCCAGTCATCACCAGCGGGGGCGAGAAATGCAGTAGTCCAGGATCTGCATCCTGCGAGTTCGAAGTCGCAAATCGCAGGTCGCAGGTCGAAAGTTGCCGGTCACGAGATAGGTAGGTTGTTATGTGGAGAATGGAGGGTGGAGGGGTAAACTGAGACGCTGAGCAAGTGGACGAGAAGCACAGAAGAACAGAAGAGAGGCGTAGGAGAGAAGAGAAGGGAAGAGAAGACGAGGGGAAGAAAGCAAAAGCGAAACTGAAAGTTGGCCTGGTCGTACGTCGACCCCGTGACTTCCTCAACTTCACCTTCACCTTCAACGTCAACCACCTTCTTGCTCAACTTTACTCAACTGCGCTCCTCCATTGGCATTACTCCATTGAATCTGAATTTGGACCACCGCCATTCATTGGGTTCTTTCTCCCGAGTGGAGCGTCCTCTTTAGCGCCGCATTAAACCACGCCCCCATCAACTCAACTCTACCATTCCTTCGCAATGTCTTATTGACTTTTAACCAGGCCCAAGCAGGGGAGGGAATATGGGCAATCCAGATCTGCATTCTCACACAATACGTACAGGACAGTGTACTAACTACAAAGTACGAGAACTGTGTTGATCATTTACCGAAGGAGGGAGTGGAGAGGGGCGGCATACGGTAATTACGGGACAAAGAACGAAGCTCATACAAAGTACTGAATATCATGGCTATCATTAATTGAAGTTCCCATAGGATGATCCATTAATTCAGAACTCATCTTATCTCATCACATCTCAATTCGATTGATCGATCCCTGCGTGAAAGCCATGACTTCCGCCCAGCTTGCCCCTGCATGTAAACTTGAAGCAAATAAATGACAGCTGGCACCGCAGATCCCACACATCCTTGGCTAGATCAAGTGGAGACGAGATGGGATGCGGAGAGGGTCAAGCTCAGTCCAGTCCAGGTCCAGGTCCCCGCTCTTTTAACCGAGGTTGTCTTCAAGTTTATCCTTGGAACTTGAACCCCTGGAGCATACTCGTACAAGTATACCCAGATATCAAACCCTCCTCCCCACTCCTTATTTTCCCACCGTCCATCACTCTCGATCCTGGGCACGCGTGCGAGTACATATCCCAGCGTACCCGTATGAATCGCCCCCTGAGTGCCTCAGTTTCTACGTGTCACGACGCATGTCGACATCTGCAATGCCGATGGTGATGGTGGGTAGGACAGAGGCGGACTTCTCTTGATGCGCAGGATCGGGATTAAGATTTGCGTTTTGGCCCTGGGGGCTTTTTGATGGGTCGTTCATTAAATCCGATTACTACGAAGTTGATTGGTTGTCAATTGAAATTGCCCCTCTGTAATACGAAGTTGCCGTGATGGTGACAGTTGACAGTTGATAGCTTCGAACGCTAGTTTGCCTAGTTTGGGTATTAGGTGAACTCGAATCCTGGGCATTTGGAGGTCGCGGTGCATTTAGATCTTTCTCGTGCGTGATATTCTGTGAGTACAATTTCCAATTGAAGCTCAAATTTAGAAGTTAGTGATACTCTTGGAATATTCCATTCATTATACTACAACCACATCAACTGTTTAATCTCTACCTATTGCAAAAAAGTACAATCTGCTGGTAAATAACGTCAATCACCCCATCGCACCACCTAATCAACCTCCAGCAAAGAATACTTCGCACTTCCCCCAGTCGCCGGATCAATATAAACTTCTAAAGCCTTCTCCACCGCAGCCATATACCCCAAAACCTGCTCCTCCTGCCATCTCCTCCCAACAATCTGCACAGCTGTAGGCAAACCTGCCATCTTCCCAGAATCATAATGCTTCCACGCCCCACGGGCAATAGCATTATCCGCACCCAGTCGCTTAAGCACCGTCTTATAAGGGGCGACAAGAGCATCACGCACAGCATCCACATGGCCGACCGGTATCACGCCGGCAGAGTAATCAAGCAGGTTCCACAAAAACGTGTAGCCGCACGAGGAGACGGCGTCGTGCATGGCTTTGTGAGGTAGTGCGGGCGTCGCATTGACTGGGCACAGAATGAAGTCATATTGTTGGGTTTCCGCGTCCCACCATTGGTGCCAGGTCGCGCGGAATGACTCGCGAGCGGCGGTTAGTGGCCATAATTGGGCGGCGGTTTTGGGGCCGAAGTTGCGGATTAGGGTTGCGAGGACTTTGTCGCGCTTGATGTAGCGTACGTAGAGGTAGTAGAGGTAGCGGACGGGTCGGGGGAGGTGGGCGACTCGGCGGAGCTGGTTTGCGCCAGGGTCTGATGGCTCGAAAGTGTGTAGGTTGGACTCGAAGTGGTGGCAGCCGTCGGAATTGAGGAGTTGAGATGCCAGGTTTAGGCCGGTGAATGGGTCTGCGTTGGATGGGGTGGTGATTTCTGAGACGGTGTGGCCGGCTTCAGTTAGAGCTGCGACAGTCGTTGCAACGGCGCGTTCGATTGCGGGAGTTGGGGGTACGACGCCTGGATAATGAGTTAGGTGCTGAGGTATTTTTGGTGAAAGAGCATCGTAGATACGTACCATCATTGCTCATCAGACCAATGCGAAGAGGCTTGCTCTGAGCTTCAGTCTCGAGATCTCCACGCCACGAAATGGGGTGCACCGAATGATCGTACTTCCAAGGCTTCATGTTGATGATCGCGCGGGTGAAGTAGGTCAGGTCATTCAGGGTGCGAGCCATTGGGCTGAAGACACTGGGAATACCTTCTTGGCCAGGCATGCTGGTGCTGACACCAGCCTTGGGCCAGCGACCAGTACTGCAGCGCAGCGAGTAGATTCCACTCCATGCAGCAGGGACACGGACTGATCCAGCAACATCAGAGCCAATGCCAATACGACCACCCAGGGCCAAAAGGGCTCCTTCTCCGCCAGTCGAGCCACCGGGGGAGTACCCTGGGACATGAGGGTTCAAGCAGGTGCCCCAAAGGCCATTGGCAGACTCGAAAGAGAGCAAAGTAATCGGCAACGCGGTCTTCGCATAGGGCACAGCTCCTACGATCTGATCAGTATGGACGATATGATGGTATCCCCAGTCATTCTTCAAACCACTTACCAGCATCCTTGAGTAGTCGCGCCATGGGTCCATCTTCTTGAGCTGGCTTATTGGCGAATGCCGCGTAGCCGACGCTTGTATCAAACCCCTTGACCTGGATTGAATCCTTGAGAGAGACGGGGATTCCCGCAAGGGGTCCCTTTAAGTTGATATCGGACTTGAGCCATGACTCTGCCTCGGGAAGAAGTAGTTCTGTGATACAGTTGGTGCGCTTCTGTGCTCTCACCGCAACTTTGCCGTATGTGCGCAGGACGTTCAGCGGGGAGGTCGTGTCGGCTTGCACATCGCGTACCAAGTCCTCGATTGGTTGGTCGATGATCTCCTTGTCGGTCTCGGTGATGTGAAGGTGGTAGGGGTATGGTAATGAGGTAAACCGGGCGGCGCGTTCCGCTTGTTTTTGATTGCTAGTGTGGAGTTAGCTGATGTTCGGAGTATTGGAGGAGCTGTGGGAGCCATAGGCCGAAGAAGACATACCGTATACGGCGGTAGGTGAAATAATCGAATGGGGGTAGCATGATGGATGTTGTAATATAAAACAACGGAGGTGACCCTTGAGTCAGGAAGGGGAGAAGAGAGAGTTAAAAGGAAGACGAGGTTGGAAGAGACAAAAGAGGAGAGCGAATGTGCGGGGAAGGGAGTGTGGGGAGTTGCGATAAGCCCGTCCCATCCGATGCGATCGCCGAGGCTGGCCGCAGCGGGGTTTAGTCCGCTGATAGCCAGGACTCCTCAGTAGAGTAGTAGTAGTATGCAGGTGGATATTAAGACTAGCTGGAAACTGGAAGTGAATTGATTTGATTTACTTTGAGATAAATTGTCATCTCCAGCTTACTATGAGATTGGAACATGGAGTGCCACTGGCAGTGAGCAAGCATGCGTCCAGCTTCCTAATTGGGACCGAATATATAGAAGCTAACTTAGACATATCTAGGCCGCACTTGGACCCACCAACTGGATTACCTAGGTACTACTAGTAACTGGTAAATAGGGAACTGATTGAATTCTCGTATCTTCTATTATTTATTTTCATTCAGTACTATCATAGTGCTATATAAACTTCCAATATTTCCCAATCCATCGTGATGCCGCTGGAGTGGCGGCGGGTATATCTCCAATTCCTTCCAATGTCAACGCCAACTTGAACAATCGCTAGAAATGCAAAACTTGAATGTAAAAACCGCGCCAGAGAAGTAATGGTTCTATCGTGTTCGTGTTTTCTTTTTCCTTTGGCCTCGCTCATTCATGGCTCCGGTGACTGCAGCCAGTTGTGTTTGGCTAGCCACCACACAACCACACCGCCAGTCACCGCCAAAATAATGCAAAAGAATATGATGAATCCGCAGATAAGCGAGCGCTTGCGTTTTTGTCGTTCTCGCTCAAGCCAGGAGTCAGGTTGTCTGTGTAACTTGTTAGTCAACGGGTATTCGAATGAGAATCACTCCGAGGAAGAGTCTTACTTTTTGATGGCTTGTTCGAGATCTAGTTGGCTTTGTGTTTTTGCTTGGTCATCTCTGTGGACAGCTGTGGAGAATCGCTTCCAAAAGTATGGGTCGCGTACGAGTGCCATTTTAGATGTAGACCGATGATAGATGGAGTAATTGCAGAAGTGCTTTGGTTGTTGTTGTGCTGCAAGGCGGGCTGTTGACACCCCTTGCTGGAACTTGAGGCCGTTCGGAGAGTGTTTTTTTCTTGACAGAGGCTTGGGATAACTCCTTCTATTTCTGAGGATCGTGCGGGGGAAGTGCTTTCAGATGATTTCGGACGGATTGACAAGTGGTATGGTGAGAGTAAGTGCGACCGTAGAAATGGTGTGTGAGCAGGGAGGGCCGTAGATTAGATAGAGGGACAGAGGGGATCCAGCACACTTAACTGATGGAAAGAAGGGCTGTGCGATCAGATGCAGGCCGAGGAATCCAGCGCCAGCCATGCTGCCTCTGTCTGGGGGCTGGGCGGACAAGGCAGCTCATATCTGGCCCGTCTGGCCCGGCTCGGATATGTGAGTATTCCTCCATAAACACTGGGATAAGAGGTAATTCTAGCCCGTTGAACGTGGATAGTTGTCATGGTTTCCATATGGCCCAATAAAATCCTCCTATTCTGTTGAGAAATACCGCTCGTCGACACGGTATGCCGATCCGGAATGAAGGGGCTCATTGCCTGCTGATGGTAGAAGTTGTCGGTGGGACCGAGCCAATGAAGAGTCATGGACTAATTCTTTGGAATGTATATCGTATTGATCGACTATCGACATGCGGCACATCTGGTGGCTGGATGTCGTGCAGTGCCGTTGAGCGGATCTCTTTCGATATGCAGAGCATGTATTGGCTGGAATCCTGGGAACCGATCTGAAATTTCTTCTGCCGACTACATTATAGAAACATGACCAATGATTCTTTGAACTTTATTGTCTTCAGATCCGTGGCAGAAGCTTAATTTACGGGGTTGATTGATTGTTGGCATCAAGGGGGTACGATTCGAGCCAATGACGCGTGGAATCAACAACGGACACAGTTTCTTCTCCTTCCCGGTGTTTCTGGATGAACCATAAATAATAGTAATGTTGATTGACCAAATTTAGGGGCTGCTGATAAAGTAAATAAACAATCGAGTATCTAGTCAACGCAAAGAAATTGGGTTCATCCGCTCACGACTGGTTACTCACATCACGAAACATAAATCTGCAAAGGAACAGTCAAAGACGCGGAGGAATTAACTCTTGCCTTGCTGTGATCCCGATATGAGAGTATTGTCTTGAGGGCATACGAACTGGAAATAAAACATGAGTGAAAAGTAGGCGGATACACCAGGGTATCTGGCAGTGCGACTGAAATATGAACAGTCGCCGTATAAAATAACGTCGAATCGCTTCCATCTGCCTTCGCTTGTTTTCTCCAATCTATAACACAGTTTTCTAACTGAAGCGAGACTGTTTCAGACCAATATGTCTGCCTGGGACCCCAAGCCGATGGCCCTGAATGATCAGGGAAGTTAAACCATGGCTCCATGCCGAAGAATGTCATTGCTTTGAGTTTGACTTCGCTTGATACCATGCGAGGCGGGAGCTCTTTCTCGCATGCTGTCTCGAATCGAAGGTTGATTCGCACTGTCGTTGACGCTTCGATACTATTTCGGGGTTGCGGTCCGCGGCATAACTCGATTCCTGGCGGCTGGAAAGTTGACAGCACCATAGTTCCGACTTCCGATCGCAGGATCCCCTTTTTGAGGCCCTTTTCCACTCGTGTTTTGTAGGATCTGCTTTCCGGGGCGAGGAGGAGCGGGGGCATCTCCGATCGTCGAGGAAAGATGTAAATCGGGTAGATTGTTTCTTTGAGGGCTTTAGGCCATTCTGCGTTCGACATCTTCTCAACGACCGAAAATTTGATGCTATATTTAATCTCTGCTTCGGATGGCGTCATATCGTGGGTATTATCGAAGTATTGCGATATTTTCCCCAGGCTCGGGGGAAGTTGCAGGTGTTCTTCGTGAACTTGGCAATTCGCGCAGGTATGGTGGCACATTTGGACCGGGATATGAGAAGGTACGACAAAGCTGAAGGGGATTCGATATATTTCTTTCGGTTCGAGGATTGCTTCTGGCAAATATTCTTCTACCGGGAAGTCGACACGCAAAAATGTCTTTCGTAGGGTGTTATGCGAGACGGGAAGATGGTTGTCCAGGTTCTCTGTTTCCGTTGTCATGTTTCCTAGTTTCGAGTTAGCTGTTTCTATTCGTAGATGGGCGCTAGCGCTCTCAAAATACCTTGAAAAGTAATATTAATGTTTTCCAGAGGTATTGCATGCCGTGGTGCAAAGAGAACCTCGCCTTGAATCACATCGTCTGTTTTGAAAAACGGCGACCCAGACTCGGAAGAGTTCAAGTTGCGGACGGAGATTTCTACTGAAGGTCTTTTCATGGTCGCTGATGGTTTTCGATTTACCTAGGTATTAAGAAGGGTTACTTCCTCATGGGCAGTTACTAAGTATATATTCACCGACGCTCGGCGATGGACCAGGCAAATCGGCCAGTAGAGCCGGTCACCGGTTCATTCCAACCAGTCCAATTCGACGAACGCCGAGATCCATTGTTGGGAGTTGTTCCTGGAAGGCGTTGTTTCTGGAACTTCTGATTCGAAGGTTCAAATGGAAGGTTGAAAATTTTCCAAATTTAGCCTTGAGTAGTTTGTTATTGGCTCGGAATTGCGGACATCGAATTATACGAGAGAATCATGTTCATCTGGACGAAAAAACAACGACGTAATACGCGATCTCATTTTATGACTATTTCGCTTGTGAACGAGAAAAGCGCGTTTCCATATACAAATTAAGCTTCTAATAGTAGATTCAAGTAAGCCTCAAGTTTAAATATAAAGTATAACCCTACGAATTATACTCTGCATTTGATATTATAGTGGAATTGTGCCAATCCGGAATCATCGGAATCGCCACTCGGCGATGTGTAATCTTACCGACCGCCGAAGCACTCCCCGAACAAAATTTCACCGAACGCATAGCACTACACACCTACATACGCATATTTGTCGTGATATCGAGCTCGGCATAAATGCGTACCTCCTCGTCAAAAGCACCGACTCATTCGGTCGTGAAAGGGAAGAAGAAAAAGTCCATCGCGTACGTCCTGCCTCCACCGTAGTCACACTCGCGCTAACCAGCCCAGTTGCCAAAGATGTCACACGCACAAGATCAAATGTTCTGGCGAACAACCGTGCACCAAGTGCCGCAATGCTGGACGCGCTGCCGAATGTACCTATGTTAATCGGGATCGTCAGATTAAGGTCCACGAGAGGTGGGTGTGATTTGATGCTGCTCCACCCACTATATTCATACTAAGCTTTTGCAGTTATCTCGATCAACTGGCCGCTGAGAATGAACGGCTGCGTGAGCAACTCTCACAATCACCGGCAACTCTGAGCCAGTCTCCACACTATCATGAAGGTGAACCG